>MU834202.1:0-48745 GCA_029204225.1 Diphasiastrum complanatum | reverse complement strand
AAAACCTCTTCCAAGCATCCACAAAACCTGTAAAAAAGATCCAACGACTGCTCTAAACAACCCCGAAACACATACTGCGATATCAATGTCCTAAAATGGGACCGATCTACTCAGATCTGCGCTCAAACCATCTGTTAAGACACCCACAGAGACGGGAAAACAACCCGGCAGTTGCTAAAGGCAATTGAGAGAGACGAGAACAGACAGAAAGGTCGTCGTCGCCTCACGAGATGCCTCGATCGATCGATCGATCGAGAAGGAAGGCAGAAGACGCAAAGAGGAAGCTTCAACGATCAAAGCATACAACGAAGAAGAAGGAAGAAGGAAAAGGAGCGGATCTAAAGCTCTGTCCATTTCAATGAGCCTTTTTATAATAAAAAAAAAAACTAAAACTAATCAAATTCGCGTTTATGGGGTTCAAATTCTGCAATAAAAGAGGAATAAGAATCGTCATCATGTGGCCAGCACGTGGAAAGTTCTGGACCTGAAAAACAAATTCAAAGGTCAAAACCAAAGCTTTTTCACTTTACTCACAAAATGAGAGACCCCTCCACTCCACCCTCCCTCCTCCACTCTCTTGGTGGTTGCATTCTTCTTCGAGTTCCATTCCAAATTCCAGTGCCCTAGCCTTTTGTTGGTGGTTGAGTTCCATTCCAAATTGCACTGCCCTAGCCTTTTGCTGGTGGTTTCAGTACTTTGTGGCATTGGGTCTAGAACTCTCCAGTACTTTGTCGCTCTCTGTGGCCCTAGCCTTTTGTTGGTGGTTTCATTACTTTGTGGCAATGGGCCTAGAACGCTCCAATACAATGTGGCTCTCTGTGGCCCTAGCCTTCTATTGGTGGTTTCAGTACTTTGTGGCATTGGGTCTAGAACTCTCCAGTACTTTGTGGCTCTTTGTGGCGCTGGGTCCAATGCTCTTCAGAACTAGAAAGGCCATTCGTTTATGTAATCCAACAAGGTTGGCCAAGCATGTTAATGTGGCATCCAAAGTTTCTTTGGTTCCAACTTCGAGTCCCCCTTCGAAAACCAAGATCCGTTCACATATGTAAAGGTTGAGCAAATCTCTTTTTGAATATCTTGAGTAAGGTCGAGCAAAACTTCTACATTGCAAAGTGGTCTGTTTAGTGATTTTTGCAACTGGTTTTTTGTGTCCAGGCTTAACCCGACAAATAAAGTGCATCATAGCACAGGTGAAAAGTAACAAGGATTTTGAGACGTTCACCCTACTTTCTTTTTGCATCCAAACCCATCCAACTGGTTTGGATAATCTTGTTGGCTTTCATGCATTATATACAAGTAGAAACTCGTCCTCCTACAAGGGAGAATTCTTGAATTCTTGTCTTCTCTTTCTCCTTTCTTGTATTCACATAATGTGGCTTGGGAATAGCTTAGATGATTGATCTTAAGTTTCTACTTGGTTGGGTGGTTTGGCTCCACAATTTCATTTACGGTGTTCTTGCGAGCTTAATCCTTTGGGATTGTCTCACAAAAGTCTCCTCCATAATATTGACAACTGAAGGGCCTAATACCCATGTCAAGGAATGCATATTTATGATTTGTCAATCATAAGCACTTAGCATCTAAATCATGATTTGTTGATCATTATTTATTAGATCCCAAGTCATACTTCATCATTAGAGAGTACATGACTGCGTGTCCAAAAACACACAACTTAGGAAACATATGAATCATTCTAAAATCTTTTTCCACACAAAAGTTTCAAGATTTTAAAAATATTCCACAAACTTGATTCTTATCATGAATATAAGTTATCTAGATTAATAATTTTGTCTACCGTTCAAAAATAGAAAGCAACCATATTCTTATTAAGAATATGAGTTATCTAAATTCTCGATTTTATTTGGTATTCGAAGATAGAAAGCATATCAAAACAATTCAAAGATAGAAATCAACCAAATTCTTATTAGGTATATGAGTTTAAATTTTTGACTTATCTAGATTCTTGATCTTATTTGGCAATCGAAGATAGAAAGCATACCAAAACAATTTTGATAGACATCAACTTTAGCCACAAAAAATGTTTAGATTTTTGTCTAGAGTTGAATTGAAATATCCAAAGCTTTGTTGAATTCCAACTCAATTCAGTTGTTATTCTTGGGTTTTTTAGGTTCAGTCATCCAATACATCACTAACAATTGAGTCTATTTATCAATTGAGAAATAGTCTACCACGAAGAATTTCATATATTCTATGCACATAACATTACTGATGATCCCAATGACTCTAGAATATGTGACTTATAAGCAATACATGCACAGAAAAACTGATCATGTTGAATTCCCTTCACAATACTCATCTAACCAATTAACTTTATTCAAGAGTAGCTCAGCTTACTCAAGTTAATTTTTAATAATTCAAAAATCTCAAATGTGTAGGTGTAGGCGCCAATATAACATCACATTTAGATTATCTTGTTCACTATTTCACTGAATCTGTGAACACGTTCTTCTCTTTTTGCTGCTTATCTCTATTGGATTACCTTTGTCGTTATAGTTCTTTGTGATTATTCTTCTTATTAGAACGTTTACAGAGCAGAAGCAATATTCAAGGATGCATTACGTATTTCCCAGCCTGTCAGTGGGTAACTCAAATCCGATACTCAGCTACATGCATACACTAGCCATGCAACCATCTACAGCTCAAACAGATCAGGATTCAGCACAAAGAGCAATCTTACTACTAGCTACTGAATCAAAGAACAATCAAGAACTAGAATAGCTACTGAAACCAAAACCAGATTCAAGAAACAAGAAACAAGATTCCTAACAGCATTTAACAATCTAGGAATCAAGAAACATACATTACTTGATGCCTAAACTATCCAAGAACATCAAGAACTAGAATGTCAAGACTATGCAAGATTTACACCACATTTCTAGCCTCTATAGTTTACTTGAATATTGATTTCTACAAGATTCCACAAGCAAGAATTGAGGCTAATCCACAACTAAGCAAGAACAAGAAACAAGAATCTAGTTAATTCACAAGCAAGGAATCAAGCATGCTCATAGAAATGTCACTCAAGATCATTGCCATGAACAAGGAGCTTAGTGATCTTCAAGAACTCGTGGAGGATCCTCTTTATTAGCTCAAGAGAACTTGAAAATACAATCAAAAAGCTCTCTCACAAGAGAGGGGGGCCCTTAAATAAGCAAGAAGGCTGCCCATGTGGAGCCCATGTGGCAATTCCACTAAAGTAGAAATTACATGTGGAACTTGCCCTTCCACTAGAGGTCACCATCAAGAGGTGGCTCACTCTTACTATTTTAAGGGGGGTCTACATTTATTACAACTATTCAAGGAAATGTTACTAGCTCCTACATGGTCATTCCTTCTTTGGGATACACCACGTAGGCTCACATAGTTAATCACTATCTTCCTAGCTAGTATTTCCTCGGCTCTCACGCTCGGCTCTCAGCTTCTTCTGCTCTCTTCCTTCTGACACCTCCTCGGTCATGGGTGAGAGATAACTTATGTCTTCAGCTTGGCTCGGTACTAGATAATCGGCTAGCATTATCCACCCCTCATCTGTTGCAGGACCCACTACAACACCGGTGATGTCTTCCGCTTGGCACTTGGAAAAGCGTGGATTTTCGTTCGCTTCCGTAAAATCAGGTGCTTATTATCCGCAAAATTTATTCGCCAAAATTGGAAGTCCCTCAATTGGCTGCTACATACCAGCCCTCTTGAGCACTTCTTGTGAATCATGTTCGCCTCGTCGTCGCGCCGTCTGCTTTCGCTCGCTCATCTTCCTGCCCAAGGCTTGGAAGCGGAGCTTACTTCCGAAATTAAGTGGCCCCATATATTCTCTTATTTTTTCTACGAAGCCCATTTCCTGTCAGTCTTCCACCATGGTCACATATTGTGACGACATGAAGGCCGCTCTGTAGATAGCCTGGCCATCATCTCATAGTCTTGTTCTGACTGGAGGGCTGTGTTTGGGTTGATCCTAATGGGATCCAGACCTTGATCCCATAAACATTCTTGTTAGTTTCCGAAAGGTCGGGGATGGAGTGCTCTGGGGAGAGAGGTGCAGGGGTGAACGGTTTAGGAGGAGGCAGAAATAATAAGTTATACGTAGCACCGGGGGAGTGGAGTTGTTGGAGAAACTCGTCCCGTCGGGCTTTGTGGGTGTCAGCTGGACCTTTTGATGGGCCCATTATTTGACTAGGAGGTGATGAAGAAAGAGGAGAAGGAAGAATTGGGTAAGTTGGAATGAAAGTTTCAGAGAAATTAAATGCGGAGTAGGACGAAGGGTTAAAGGTGGGAGGGGGTCGGGGAAAGCTCATGGAAGCAGCACCGGCTCTCTGGCCACCCGATCCTGAGCTACCGTTTGATCGGTGGGTTTGCCCGTCTTGATTCCCTGCTCCATCATTCCCATCATCGTCTCGTGGCTTCGTTACGTGAGCACCTGCTTGGGCCTTGCACGTCGTGTCCCATAATTGGTTCACCTTCTCCAAGACTTGTTGTAGGGCCTTCGTTGTTTCTTCAAGCTGCTTCTGGGACTCCCAGATGATCTTCTCTTGTTTCACCACAATGTTTTCAAAATTCTTTTTATCGGCCTCTCGCTCTTGGATCAGCCTTATGTATTTCTCCATCCGGATGGCTGAGGCCTGGATTTGAATGTCCTCGGGCTTGACTGGAGGAGCATTGACTGTCATTGCACCCGATGATCCGTCTCATACTTGGTCGATTTGGACCATCTGGTGCTTCAGTTGCTGCTGGACCTCTTCCAAGGTCGTTTTCTGCTCGGCCATCACAGATCTGCTTTCTACTGCCTCTTTTTCTTTTTCTTTGGCCATCCTTTGATATCGTGCAATCTCTTGGTCTTGATGTTGGACCTTGCTTTCTAGAACTTGATGTTGGCTCACCAACCAATGCATGTGGTAGCTCATTTTGGATAGGCCAATAATTGAGCGTTTGGCTACTTCAGTGAGCATTTCAGAATTAGAGAGGGTTGGGTACTGATATGGGGTGTGGGATGGTGAGGCTAAACCAAAAAATAGGCATGGTGTTAGAAATGAATATGGAGGTGGAGGTGGAGGTGGGGTGTCTGACTTCTTCCTGGCTGCTTTCTCTTTTCTAGTTCATCGTCGCTTATCTCCATCAGGTCCGCAACATCAAAATATTGAGATGTGTCCAATATGTGGACTTGCTGGGCCTGGGCTGCTCATGTGTCTTGGGGACTAGATATCCCCACTCCTCCCCCCCAAAAAAAACTTGTGCCAGTGGTGATGTTGGTGGCGTTGGCATTGTAATCAGTGTGGGTGGGGTGGTGGCCTCATCTAGCTGACTTGGGACTTGAGGTACTGTCGTGTCAGGTGCCAGTGTGGATGTAGTTGCTCCATCACCCCCGTCGATGACATGTGAGGGTGACGAGTGTTGTTGTGATGTGGAACCCTGTGAAACTGATCCCACTGGTGATGTGCTCCCAGCTTGAAGCTTCTCTTGTCTTCGTTGTTGTCGTGTACCTGGCAACTGAGCCCTTGAGATATCTGCATGTGGAGCTCTGGAGGTTGCAGCTGCTTGTGGATTCTGGGGTGGGCTTCTTGGCTTGTGTACCAGAGGGAGGATACTGGTATTGACTCGTTTGGCTTGGGACCCTGATGGTGAAGTTGTCCTTGCACGCTTGGGCTTCTTGTGTTCAATGGAAATATCCCATGCCTTGTCCGCAAGCTGCAGTTGTTGTTGGAGCTTTGGCCCATTTTGTACTTGATGCAGAGTGATATTTGTCATCAGATATCCTAATATCGTGATAGGCTGCTTGTGCTTAATGCACTCATGAAGACAATTCGAAACAAACTGTGCCCAATCATAGAGGTTCTGGGCATGCAGTCGTGGATCTGCCAACATGTGAAACAGGGACATGGGTACCCTCAGCACTTTCATTCGAGGATTCTGTGTGCATCTGGTGAGATATGCACATGCTGCTTGAAGTTGTTTTGTCGTTGATTGCTTCCAGCCTGTACCCATCCTTGTTCTTCCACTTGGTCACAGAGGGATCAATATATTTGAAATATGTCGTTTGCTCTATCTTCTGGAGTGTCCTTGTGACAGTGTTTGGCCCTCGTGGGAAACCATAAGGTTGCAAGTCAGCTGCCGCAAAGGATACATTATAGACATAATTCCTGATAGGGGGAACTATGATCTGACATGATCTTGCCGTGGTATGATAATTTGCATATGCCATGTATACCAGATAGGGGCTTTGATAACCTGTCAAGACAGGGATCTGAAATTCGATTTCCTTGAAGAAGGACTCCGCCTGCTGGTATCAAGTCTGCATCTCTGTAAGGTCAAGCTTGCATAGCTGGATGTCGAGCTTGCTTGCTTTGGGATCATCTGAACTGGAACTGGGGTTGGACAACATGGTTGGAAAATGGAAGAAGGAGGGATCTAGAAAAACTGCTTCGGTTGAGATGAGAAAGGTTGGGCTTCGGTTGAGATCTGATGGAGTGGCTTCGATTGAGATCTGCTGGGTTGGGCTTCGGTTGAAATCTGATGGAGTGGCTTCGGTTGAGATGGGAAAGGTTGGGCTCCGGTTGAGATATGGGAGTGGCTTCGGTTGAGATCTGCTGGGTTGGGCTTCGGTTGAAATCTGATGGAGTGGCTTCGGTTGAGATGGGAAAGGTTGGGCTTCGATTGAGATCTGATGGAGTGGCTTCGGTTGAGATCTGTTGTGTTGGGCTTGGTTGAGATATGATGGAGTGGCTTCGGTTGAGATCTGATGGAGTGGCTTCGGTTGAGATGGGAAAGGTTGGGCTCCAGTTGAGATCTGATGGAGTGGCTTCGGTTGAGATCTGCTGGGTTGGGCTTTGGTTGAAATCTGATGGAGTGGCTTCGGTTGAGATGGGAAAGGTTGGGCTCCGGTTGAGATCTGATGGAGTGGCTTCGGTTGAGATCTGTTGGGTTGGGCTTCGGTTGAAATCTGATGGAGTGGCTTCGGTTGAGATCTGATGGAGTGGCTTCGGTTGAGATCTGATGGAGTGGCTTCGGTTGAGATCTAATGCAGTGGCTTCGGTTGAGATGGGAAGTGGCAGTGCAGAATGGGTCAGAAAGTGTGGGGGAAGGGATGTATGAACGGGTTTGGAAAGCGTGTTATGTGGAAGATGGTTGTGTTGGGTAGAGCGGTGTGGGTGATGAAGTAAAGGTGGGTGAACAGAGTGAGGTTCAGTGAAGAAGATGGTGAGTGGAATAGGAGGAAGTGGAGGTGTTTGACAATGTTTTTAATGTTATGGATGTGTATCTGTCAGGGATGAAGCAGGTTGAAGGTGTATGGTGTGTGATTGTGATTGTAGGATGTTCAATAGTGTGACAGGAGCGTGATAAGTGCTCGTGTGACACTACCCCTCAACATGCGAAACTTGAGATATAAGGTATTCTGCCGGCGACGTTTGTGTTGAAGATTTCTGTGATGGCGCTCATAAGGGAGTGATAACAATGGGGAGATGGTGTGAAGATGATGACGGACGGATTGAATAGTTGAGCGCTAGGATCGGTGTCAAGAGTAGAAAGATCACCGCAGATTATCGCTAGAAAACGCTTCAGCTTCGCACTTCGCTGAGGTGCAAATGGCTTCGGTTAGAGGGCATTTATTGTCGTCGT
Source organism: Diphasiastrum complanatum (assembly GCA_029204225.1). Classification (NCBI taxonomy): domain Eukaryota; kingdom Viridiplantae; phylum Streptophyta; class Lycopodiopsida; order Lycopodiales; family Lycopodiaceae; genus Diphasiastrum; species Diphasiastrum complanatum. Next base: position 41,119 of record MU834202.1, on the reverse strand, counting down.
CTGGTTGCAAGGGAGATGGGACGTGCTGGTTCGTAAAATTCGAATGTATGTCCTCCGGTCGAGATTCGAAATGACTACTCCGATTGAGATCTCACAGAACTGCTCCGGTCGAGATTTGAAGGAAGGCTCCAATCGAGATCTGAAGGGACTGCTTCGGTCGAGATCTGAAGGAACTGCTTCGGTTGAAATCTGAAGGGACTGCTTTGGTCGAGATCTGAAGGAACTACTTTGGTCGAGATCTGAAGGAAGGTTCCGGTCGAGATCTGAAAGAACTGCTTCGGTCGAGATCTGACAGACCCACTTCAGTCGAGATCTGAAAAAAGGCTCCGGTCGAGATCTGAAGAAATTGTTTCGGTCGAGATCTGAAGGAACTGCTTCGGTCGAGATCTGACGGAAGGCTCCGGTCGAGATCTGAAGGGACTGCTTCGGTCGAGATCTGAAAGAACTGTTTCGGTCGAGATCTGAAGGAACTGCTTCGATCGAGATCTAACAGAATTGCTCCGGTCGAGATTTGAAGGAAGGCTCGGGTCGAGATCTGACGGAAGGCTCCGGTCGAGATCTGAAGGGACTGCTTCGGTCGAGATCTGAAGGAACTGCTTCGGTCGAGATCTAACAGAACTGCTCTGATCAAGATTCGAAGGAAGGGTCCGATTGAGATTTGAAGGAACTCTCATGATGCATAAATGGATCTGTTTGATGCAAGTGAAGAACTCCAAGGAAAATAGGACTGTAGCTCACAGTAGAAGTTCTTATAAAAGAGGTGTATCTCGAGGAATGTTGGTTACCCTGAGATACCAGTGACACAGAGATGAGGTGGCCGAAGTGTGTGAATGATTTCTTAAGGAGTAGCCTATCAGTTGTCGATCTAGAATACCCATGACCCATGAGTATGAACAGAAGAATGAGAAAAAAGAAAAAAAAAATGCATAGGAACGAGGTGAACAATAGGCAAGATGTACAAGGAAAGGAATAATATAATATATATATATATTTTTTATCTTTTTCAAGGGAAAAGATTCTAAATTGGGTCAACAAAGAACAACTCTTTGTAGTACCGCCGTAGACGACCACCGTTTACGACAGTGTCTAGGAGTGTTCTGTCAAGTGTTTGTAACTGGACTGCACCATCAGGAAATATTTTGTTAATAATGTATGGCCCTTCACTTCTGAACTTCAACTTGTCGGGGTGCTTCTTTGATGTATAAAGAAGTACCTGGTCACCTAAATGTAGATCTTTATTGCACAGGTGACGGTCATGCCAGGCTTTTTGGCTTCGTTTATTAACTAGTTGTGCGTGATAAGATATTAGTCTTGTCTCGCATAACTGGGCTAGCGTAAATAGCCTGGTTTTGACTTGTTGTTCGATGGAAGCCTTTTCGCAGAGATCTGTTGAAAAAGCCTCCGTAACTCGTAGCGAAGGTACTAAGAATTCTACGGGCATTACCGCTTCTTGACCGTATACTAAGTGGAAAGCGGTTACCCACCCAGTGGCTTTCTTTGGGGTAGTGTGGTAAGCCCAGATAGCTGAGAAAAGTTTTGTTTCCCAATCGGAGCGACTGGTTTCGACTATCTTGGTTAGAATCTTACAGATCGTCTTGTTAGTTGATTCAGCCTGGCCATTACACCTAGGATAGTACGGTGTACTTTTTCTGTGAACGACAAGGTAATGGCGTAGGAGATTATCATTGACAGCATTTAAAAAATGCATGTCACGATCACTAACGGGTAATAATGTTTTCGTAAAGAAAACATGCAACTGTTTTTGTGTTGGCGTCCTTCGTTGCTCGGGCCTCTACCCACTTAGTGGCATAATTTGTGGCTATGAGGATGTATCGAGCTTGGGTATGTTCGCTGCTGGACTGATGGGTCCAACAAAGTCAATCCCCCACTTATGGAAGGCTTTGCCTTCTATAATGGGAGTCAATGGTGTGAAGTCTGCTTTGGTATTTTGCTTTGCTCTTTGACAGACATCACATGCTTTAATCATACCAAACGTGTCTTTAAACAAAGATGGCCACCACAATCCTGCTCGAAGGATAATCCTCACTGTGGTTTCAGCAGAAAAGTGGCCACCTCCGATTCCCTCATGAGCCTGGGATATTATCGGTCGTATCTCAGATTCATAGGCACATCGTCGAATAATGCCATCAACGCCCCTTTTGTAAAGTTGTCCCGCAATTAACTGAAAGGGTGCTACTTTTATTAAAAATTTTCTTTTTTTCGTTGTACACAGGCCTTCTAATAGTCGGCCTTTTGTGAGGAACTGAGTGATCTCCTCAGCCCATAGGGGGTGTGGCATCGATTTGAAAAAGGCATGCATCAGGAAGATCATCGTTGACTGGAGCAGTTGCTTTTTCAGCACTTGGTAGTCTGGAAAGGTGATCCGACATGAAATGTTGGGACCCTTTCCGAACGACTATACAAAAATTAAATTCCTCCAAAATTAGTAGCCATCGAGTTATTCGTCCCGTCTTACAGGACTTATTAACGATATATAGGAGTGCTTGATGGTCTGTGTAGAAAGCAAAGGTCTGTCCTAATAAATAATGTCGTAGTTGTTGTACCGCATAGACCATTGCTAATGCTTCTCTCTCGGTAGTGGTATAGTTTACTTCAGCAGGCACCAGCTGCCTGCTTAAGAAACATATGGGAAAGTCCTTGCCATACTCGCCTGGTTGTGCAAGAAGACCCCCAATGGCATACTTACTTGCGTCAGTATGCACATGGAATTCTGTCGTGTAATCTGGCGAGCGGAGTATGGGAGCCATTGTGAGTGCTGTCTTCAACTCCTCAAAGGCCTTAATTTGTTCTTCGGTCCAGCGAGGATCTACCACAACTAAATAAACGAGACGTGCCTTGCCAACATAGTCGATTATAAAGATGCGATAGTAGTTGGTATGACCGAGGAAGACATATACTTCCTTCACTGTTGCAGGTAGGGGCATGTCTACGATAACCTTGATTTTTGACGGGTCGGTAGAAATACCGTCATTTGATATTATATGCCCGCGTACAACCCCGTGGGTGACTCATATTTGGCATTTATCAGGGTTTAGTGAGATGCCGAACCTACGACTGCGAATGAAGATCTCCAAGGCGTCTAGGTGCGTAGCAGCAGAAGAACGTACACCTAGATTGTCGAGATAAATCTCCACAGCCCGATGTAACAAATTTTGAAAGGCCAGTTGCATGGCCCGTTGGAATGTTGAGGGGGCGCTACATAAGCCAAAAGGCATAACGTTATAAGCGTAAACGCCGCTCTCTGTGGCAAAAGCCGTTTTATGGTTATCTTCAGGGGCTATTTGAACAAGGAAATATCCACTAAACTCATCCAAGAAGCTGAAAGCTTCAGCTCCTGTCATTTCCTCTAATATTTGGGTTGTTAGGGGCAAGGGAAAATGGTCTTTCTTCGTAACCGCATTAAGGTTCTTGAGGTCAATACAAATACGAAGCTTGCCATTTTTCTTGGGTACAACCACAATGGGTGATACCCAATCAGTATGTTGGACTTCATAAATGAAGCCAACATCCAGCAATTTCTTAATATCTTCGTCGATCCTCTCACGATAGACTGGATTACTGCGGTAAGGTTTAGCTCTAACGGGCTTAGCATTATCTTCTAAAGGAATCCGATGTACTACTATTTCAGGGGGGATTCCTTTTATCTCGGTATAATTCCATGCAAATACATCCTTGTATTTGCATAATAAAGTCTCTGGATCAGACAGTTGGGTTGATAACAAATGTGCACAACATGAATTATTCAATCTATGTCCTCGTCAGGATCTTTAAGGTTTAGTGGAATTGTCTTAGCGGGTCCTTCAAAGGAATTGGAACTTGGTGTAGGTTCTCGATGTGGCAGCTCGTTCCTCAACCATCTTCGAGGACTCTAGAATGGTGAGAAGAAGACCTATACGAGCCACACTGTTGATAAGTGCTGGCTCAATCCAAAGATAGAGTGCATCCATTGTCACAAGAAGGGTCACTGTGGTAACTAGATAACAACGTCATCCAGTGTAAAGTCTTTGAACTTCTGTGGAAGATCGAAAGGTGGGTCCACAAAATGTTCTAGGACTTTAGGAATCATTTGAGGTGATTCTTTATCAGACATTGAAGCTTTGTCGGAGTGTTTGTTGTTTGTCCCCTCTGACAAGGGCTTGATTGGTTGTTTAAGCTTCGCATGCATCTGTTTTTGTCGCTCGGTTAATTTTGTAGCAATAATGGTATTTTTTTGTAATCGAGGTTTTTGTGGTTTTTGAATGGGTGGTGTTGTGGCCTCACTTACCATATCATCGTCGATTGTATCCCAGACTTCATTGGATACACGTCCCAAGTATATACTTTGGTTTTGGGCCTATATGCTTGTGTGTTTGGTACTTTGGATGTTAGTTGGACATGAGCCAACGGTCCTGGTGACTTGATCTCCTTAGGAATGACTTTGGATGGATAACGTTGAGCATCTAGATAGAGGAGTACATGATCATCCGTCATTTCGACATCCTCCATGGAAAGAATACCTTCTTCCAAAACATGGGCAGTAGAGACACTAGGTTTTCCTGGGCACCAAGCCATAGGAATGGGGTCTATCATCATGAGGGGAATGATGGATGTGTCAATGTCCGTAGAAGATGGAAGAATATCCACATCTTCTGCAACCGTTTCGATACGACATCGATTTGAATCTGCATAGTCCACGGTAGCTAGTGCATGACCCCAATTGATTATATCTGTGGTTCGTGTATAGTGTCCTTTTGGTTGGATCGGGACACTATCTGATTCGTCATATGTTGTAAATGACCAATCATCGTATACCTTGGCGGGCTTGACATGGCCATTTGAGTCAACCGTGACTCGTTCATCGTGGTTGCCAAAGGTAATTTTGCTGTTCTTCCAGTCTTGGACGACACCGGCCATCTGGAGCCAGGGTGTACCAAAAAGGAGTTTATACGTATTGGCATCTTTAGGTAAGTCTAAGATGACACAATCGATTATAAACTTGACACCTGCTATTCGAACTTTTATACTTGATAAATGACCAGCAGGCTCGGTAACTCGTTGATCAGCCATACGAAGTTTATATCGTGGTTGATCGAGGGTATTGAAGCCCCATGACTTTGCCAATGACAAAGCCATTATATTGACGCCTGATCCGCTATCGAGGATAGCAGATACTGCGGGATAATCTTTATAGGACAAGGGTAGTGTGATGTTATTCCCCTTAGCAACACCTATATTCATCATATTCATAGGAATCTGAGGAATTTCAAGAATCGCTTCTAGTTTTCGCTGTTCATCAGGAATAGGAGGCAGCTGAAAACTACGATGGATATAACGTTGAAGTCCGGTGAAGGATTTGATAGTACTATGGAATGACATGGTGAGTTGAGCTTGCAGGAGGTCAGAAAATACTTTAAGTCCCTGGAGGGATTGCTCCTTTTCGGAAATATGAGCTGATAACGGACTGTTCATATGTTTTTCCTCTCGTAAAAATTCATCTTGAAATTCGTTGTATTGTCTTTGTTCCACTTTTGGGTCTGGGTAATCTTTTGGTGCTGTGGAGGCCGTCAAATGGGTTCCATGTGGGTCAGCTGATTGTCCATGGTTTTGCTGCTGTTCGTGTTGTTGGCGTTGTGCTCTAGTAAGAACTCTAACAGGTTCGGATGTGATATGACGTGCTGGAAGGATTCTGTTAGGTTGTTTAGGGCAGTCTTTGAGGCTGTGTTTGCGAACACAGTCGGGACATTCTGCATGGTATTGGTTTTTAACTTTACAGTCAGCCATGAAATGTCCTGTTTGGCCACAGATAAAGTAGCGTTTGCTCATGGGTCCTGTGGCGATAGCGTAACCATCTTGGATGGCTAGCTGAGTTGGGTTGTCTTGTGGTGTAGAATACTCAGCTTGTTTGCATGAGCATGAGTTGTCAGCTTGATACTAGTGATTTCTAGATGATGGAATTGATGTATCAGGATGATATGATTGATCGTAGGAGTTTTCTACCAGGTGTGTGTGTGCAGACTCTCGAGGATGTCTATTTTTTTGTGCTCCTAGATCCTGTTGTCCTCGTGGTGGTGGTCCTAAGAGTGTCAGCTATTGTTGAGTTTGATGTCTAGGTGGTTTGGGCAACTCTTGTGTATGGATCTGGTTGTTTCGTGGTGGATAGGATGTGTGCTATTGCTGTGAAACAAATGGTTGTCGAGGAGGTTGATAATGTCCTCCTGATTGGTTGTGAGGCTGATTCCTCGGGTTATAATAGCAATAAAGGGAGGTATGCCACATAAAGTCACAGATTTCACATTTGATCAAGGAGGTATCTGGGACCGGTTGGTATGAAGGGCACTCATTGCCAGTGTGTGTACCTCGGCAGTGAGGGCACCATGTGTTCTCTCGTCTATGATGGATTTGGCCAGTGGGTAACTGACCTGACATCGAACTTTGGATAGACTTAAGAGTGTTTTGAAACTCTTTTGTGATTTTCTCCATCTTTTGTTGGTGTTGCTGATTAAGCAACTCCATCTATGTTTTCCATAACTGTTCTCGTGTGTCATCGTTTGGTCGAGCTTCTTGGAAAACACGATGTAGACTATGCAAGATTTACACCACATTTCTAGCCTCTATAGTTTACTTGAATGCTGATTTCTACAAGATTCCACAAGCAAGAATTGAAGCTAATCCACAACTAAGCAAGAACAAGAAACAAGAATCTAGTTAATTCACAAGCAAGGAATCAAGCATGCTCATAGAAATGTCACTCAAGATCATTGCCATGAACAAGGAGCTTAGTGATCTTCAAGAACTCGTGGAGGATCCTCTTTATTAGCTCAAGAGAACTTGAAAATACAATAAAAAAGCTCCCTCACAAGAGAGGGGGGCCCTTAAATAAGCAAGAAGGCTGTCCATGTGGAGCCCATGTGGCAATTCCACTAAATTAGAAATTACATGTGGAATTTGCCCTTCCACTAGAGGTCACCATCAAAAGGTGGCTCACTCTTACTATTTTAAGGGGGGTCTACATTTATTACAACTATTCAAGGAAATGTTACTAGCTCCTACATGGTCATTCCTTCTTTGGGATACACCACGTAGGCTCACATAGTTAATCACTATCTTCCTAGCTAGTATTTCCTCGTCTCTCACGCTCGACTCTCAGCTTCTTCTGCTCTCTTCCTTCTGAGACCTCCTCGGTCATGGGTGAGTAATAACTTATGTCTTCAGCTTGGCTCGGTACTAGAGAATCGGCTAACATATCTTCTAAATTATTTCTAGGGTAATAAGTTGATCTTTCATTAGAAAGATTAATTAACTTACAGGTGATTGTTTTAAACAATACTTGTTCATATATTTTTGTTCATAGACTAGTTTAGGTTTATCAAATAAAACCAATAACTAAGAATACTTAACATATTCCACAAGATTAACCATGCGCATATGAGAATTATTTTGCTTTGGTCTTGTGCCTAAACATATACATACACACCTAACAGATTCTTCCATAATTTGTGTAGATTACTCACATGTCTATCTAACAATTCTGTAACTCAATTATCTAAACCTAAATTCTATTTTTCAAGAGTAAATAACATATTTGAGAAATCTTTGAAATGAAAAAAAAAAATCGTATCCACTCTCACAAGGTTTTCAAACCATCTTATTTCTAATAACAAAATTTCTTTCACTCGATCAACCGCTTTCAAATCCTAGTACACATACTAACATTACATTAACTCATATAAGCATCCAAGGTTTTAGAGTTAAGACCAAAAACTATTCTGCTCTATCTGATTCACAACAAATTTGCTATTGGTAATTCCAATCAGTATAGCTTAGACTTTTTTCTTTCCCTTTGCTAACCATGCATATGAATAATAGCCATATAACACCTCTTCTAGTTCCATTTTGTTCTTCACAATCTGTAGTTTTCTTTTTATGCATATTGTGAAGAATTTCAGATCATTAAGATCCAAAATGTGTCCCTTGATCTTTGGTTAGAAAGTCAACACAATCTACCAACATTGCCAATGTAGAAAAATCAGCATCTACTCAATGAAAGAGATACAAACTCAATAAGAACTTGATCAAACATCAAATATATGATAAAATGAAGTGGTTGTCCGTACAATAACAGTACCCTACTGTATTTCCCACATGTGGATCCAAAAATAGCAAAATATGAGCATTCTACACACAAGATTGCAAGATATCATCAAGATAGTGCACCAATGGATAGATGAACCCAAGAGAACTCATGTATAAGCATGAAATGAGTGAGAGAGAGTAACAAGATTTCACATAGTCCTTCTTGACAAGTCAAGACCAAACCCTTTGAACCCTTCAATTTATAGCATAACAAGTAAAAATACAACTGGATAAAGTTTAACAGTACAGAGTACATAAAGCGAAGCAAGTTTTAAGACACTCAGCTGTTACCTGCCACCATCCCACAAAACAAAATTGCACAAGATAGTCGCGTGAGGAAGACAAGTGTCATAGTTGAGCATCAGTTGTTATCCATGTCTGAAACAAGATTCACTAGTTTATCAGCTAGATTGCATTTATAAAAAGTATGTCCAATCTTCCCAATCATTTACATTATTACTAAGCAATACATTCTGCCCTTTAACGAAACCGTATTAGGGCACAAGCCATATTGATCAGTACAAGAGCAAAAGAAATGTATTAGGCTCACATTTACATTTTAAATGTAAGCAACTATCCTTCACTATACTGATGGACAGAGACATGACTATGGTCACAGCGCTAGGTACTAGAGCACCTCCATGCTATGCTAGCCCCCATGGATATCCCGTAACCATTTTTCGGGAGTCCAAGCACCAAACAACTTGGGCAAATCCATGCCATTCCAGTGTACCATGGTAGAGCCCTATATGAGTACGTGACTTTACATATAATACTGGGACACAGGATGCAAGTGAACGTTATTAAATAAAATAAAAGCCACAAGGTCATGTCTATTTTAACGTACATAAGATCAGACTTTTCTAAAATTATTAGTTACTACCATTAAAGGAAGCATTTGCAGTATTATCAAGCATGGATAAGATTTCATGCAGTAACGAGTAAGGCTACCCATCGTATTGGTGAAGTTCCGTATAGCATTGTTCCTGAATGATAGACGAAGTCATCTCTTGCGAACTTTCCATCTTCAGCTATTTTAACAAATCACCTACGTGCTAGAAGATTCAAACCGAAAGTATTGTGTTAAGCCTAGAGCACTTCTACCAACCTCATAGTCTTTATCAATAGTTAATCCATCATTTTCCCACAGATTATTAACTTATCATTCAACTTTTCAAGAGCATTTCCTTCCCCACAATATCCACAGTATACAGATTATCATATTTTGTGCACACGTCTTCTCAGGAAGAAACAATCAAGCCAAACCTTCTTCATGCTACATTCTTTAGAAGCCATTCTACTTTTTATCAGAGGTAGCAATCATCATAGTTTTTATCATTCTACCAGAGTAATCACCCCGAGCAACCAATCATAGCAAGTTATTGCCAATGGAGTATAGCAGGAGTACTCTTATCAACCACATAAAAGCAATCAACATTAGTATCATTGGAAACTATAAGGAAAGACAACGATCCATCGCACTTTTGCTATCATTCCATACTGCCAAAAGCGTGGAGTTATGCATGCATGCAAGGCTTTGCTTCATCGCTGTAGCATATTGAAAGTTTTAGACAAAAATTAGCGCTGGCCAGCGACCAATTCTGCTATAGAAATAGCGCTGGCCAGCGATTACTCATCAATCATAACAAGTGATATTTGTTGCCAACATCTGGATCGTTGTCCAGCGCCAACCATATATCAACAGAGGTAGAAAAAATACATGTAAAAATGCCCACTACTGCTCCTTGAGTCAGTGCTTGAATGCAAGAGTATCGAACCACAGTTTTGCAAGCCAAAACTTGCTACTACACAACGGTAATCACAGCAAGTTGTAAGCATTCATTCCTAATCATAAAGCACATCATACAACCTTCATTATCAGTGAGCTATCATTCGTCTCATCATTCTCACCTTAGTTTGCAGTATCGTTCACATGATTGCTCTTCTAGTAGCTTTCACGAGTTTTCCTCTTCAATTGCAATCACCGTAAAGTAAAGCACCAGGAGAGAGAGAGAGAGAGAGAGAGAGAGAGAGAGAGAGAGAGAGAGAGAGAGAGAGAGAGAGAGAGCAAGAAAGTATGAGAGAAAGTAAATAGGGTTTTGTGATTTCTCTCTTTATTGAACCAGAGGACACTTGGGTGTACTAAGTGCAAATTGCGGCTCACCATTAGATTGACTGTTCATAATGTGCACAGATCCTGGCCATTGAAAAGATTCAAAACTTTCCCACCATTTTTTTAAAAAAAAGTTTTCTTAATAAGTGTGGTCTTTTATCATAGTAAGGCATTTTTTTGTCCCCATTAGTAAATAAGGTTAGCATGCGACATTAGCATTCCACAGAGGCTTGCGAAGTGAATAAAGTGATATATGTATGTAACAGAGCCCATGAGCCCATTAGTACCTTGAACCTAAGGATGATTGAAGTACTCTCTTTTTCCAAACAAGAACTTCTACTCAATGTTTTAGGTAATGACTCATATGATAATGATTATTTCTCACTATGACATCATTCAAAGTACATCCTACTTTGAACTCTTCACATACTTCTCTTCTTCTTGACTTGTGACTATCTCCCTCACCAAGTCTTGTGATAGAACCATTTGTTCTACTCTCTTTAGGAAGACATGTGACTCTAGTTGATACAAAAATGACTTTCTTGGACTCATCATAAAAGAATATAGAAAAACCATCTCCTTCATGAATGCACCTAGCAACATCTTTTTCCATATGATCAAAGAAATCATTAGCAACAACCTTTTCCAACTGGAAGAACCTTCACCACCTCCATTGATGAAGTTGCCTATTTCCTTACCTTTTGCATGCTTGCACTTGCCATAAAGAACTATTGAAGAACCATCATTATCCTCATAGCTGGCAAAGTTAGCACAAAGATGAACATTTCCAAGAAGCATATTAGATCTTGACCTAGATCTAGCATAAGGAAGCTTGTTAGACTTTACATGCTTGAAAAGTCTACCTTGTCTATTCCCCCTAGCAACCAAGACCTCTTCCTTTGTAATGAAACAAGCATCACCACCAAACTTTACCATGTACCCTTTCTCTATCATTTGACCAACACTTAACAAATTATTTGAAAGTGTAGGAATTTAAAGAACACCATCAAGTCTTGCTTTCCTATTAGTAGAGAGACAAATAGGAAATGAACCAATACCTTCAATCACACGCTCACCACCATTGGCCATGTGAATTGCTTTTTTGGCTCCATCATAAGTGACCAAAGAAGTAAAGAATTCCTTGTGACTAGTCATGTGTGAACTAGCTCCACTATAAATCTTTGTCACTTTCACTTGATATTGGACTTGAAGAGCACATCAAAACATAATTACAACCACCTAGATCCTCATCATTAGTAGCAAAGTTGATTTGCTTGCTACCTTCATCTCTTTGCTTCTTCAAACATTCATTAGCAAAATGCCCTTTTATTTCACAATAGAAGCACTTTAACTTTGACCTATCTTTCTTCTTACCAACAAAAGCGAAAGGCTCACCTTGATCTTGACCTTTAGACATTTGCTGTTACCTTTTCCCTTGAACTTGCCATTGATGAACATAGCCTCAAATGTTGATGTAGATCCACCTCTTGCTTGAAGCCTAAACTCTGCATTCACCAAAATCTCTTGCAAATCCACAATGCTTGGAAAAGTCTTTTGAATAACAAAGCTTTGAAAAAGGTTAGCATGATTATCCAACAAGCCAGTAAGTATAACTTGAGCAAGTTCTTGAGAAGCTCATTGGTAAAATTCACCTTGATCATGCGTAGAGAGAGCTCTTTTAGCTCTCTTGTCATATCTCCCTTGATCTTGGGGTGCTTGAGGCCTCTCCTCCACACCTACAAAGATCTCCATCAACTCATTCATCTCCAATAAGGACTCCATCCTCACCTTCCAAATAGAATAGTTGATTGAGGTAAGCCTATCAATATCTCCAGCATAAAGCCTCCGCTTGTAGACATGTTGAAGTGACCTTATATTCTCTTTCAACCTGTCATATATATCCTTTTTGTACAAAAATTTCTCTTTGGAATTCTTAATGCCCCACCCCACCAATTCTTCCTCCAAGAAGATTTGTTGCTTCTTGATCTAATTCCAATTATCTAGAATGATTCTTCTAGTTATTGTATATCTCATAAAGGTACAATATCACACCCGATTCCAAGAGAGACTAATCATTTTGACATTGTACACCAATTTTAACAGATATCAAAAACCTATTTTTGAATTGGCAAAAGGAATTTTATGTTTTTTTGAAAAACGTCGAGAGGTCAAACCTTGGTGCTGAGAAAATATAATGTGTTGGAAATTAGATGGGGTTAAATACTGTGTGTGTGTGTGTGTGTGTGTGTGTGTGTGTGTGTGTGTGTGAGAGAGAGAGAGAGAGAGAGAGAGAGAGAGAGAGAGAGAGAGAGAGAGAGAGAGAGAGAGAGAGAGAGAGAGAGAGAGAGAGAGAGAGAGAGAGAGAGAGAGAGAGAGAGAGAGAGAGAGAGAGAGAGAGAGAGAGAGAGAGAGAGAGAGAGAGAGAGAGAGAGAGAGAGAGAGAGAGAAAATAATAGAACAAAAACCAACAAGGATAAACATAGCTGAAAAGTATACAATACTCATAAAGCACCGTAAAGCAAAACCTATTTCAAGACATTCAGTTGGTACCTACCCCCATCCCGCCACACAAAACCACACAAGTTAGCATAGTGAGAAAGACAAGTGTCAATGCTGAATGTCAGTTGTTATCCATGTACAAAATAAGTTCACCAACTTGACAACATGCAATAACGATGAAATTATATAGTCCAATCTTCCCTATGTAATATAGCTTATAGCAATAGGCCAAACCATATCCTCATCATATCAGGGCATTTCGTCGTTCTGATCAGTCTCTTGGTATTGGTTCATATCTTTATACTCCATATCTCCCTTGCGCCACCACATTTCAGAAAAGAAAGAAGCTGGATGAAAAGGTGGAGTAGGGATTCCTCGTAGGATATGATGTTCACTCATCATACTACAGGATCTACATGTCTAACAATGTTAGACAAATCAAGACTATCAGAGACGTTAGATTTGATGAGTCAAAGACAACGGCTGACAGAGATCTACAAAATCCTGACCAGAGGCTACTATGACCTGCCAATATCAACAAAGGGAACATACCCTAAGCATCCAGAACAAGATGTTCAAATTCCAGATGGACAAAGTGACTGTTTAGATGACGAGCAGCGAGACGTGGAACCTATACCTAGGACACCTGCTACTCACCATAGTTCAGTAGTCAACAAAGGCAAGAGGCTTGACAAAGGCAAGGGCATCGATCTGACTGCAGACTCTCCAAGAAGATTCACGCGAGAAAGAAGGGCGCTAGATTCGTCCTTGACAACTAATCTTCTACAACAGAAGAGTTTTGTGGATTTGGCGGAGAACCTCAAACATATGAGGAAGCTATCAGCTGTCCAAATAAGGACAAGTGGATTAAAGCGGTGGAAGATGAGATAAATTCCATGGAGTAGAACAATCTCTGAAATCTAGAGCCATTACCAGCAGACAAGAAGACTGTAAAATGCATGTGGGTTTATAAATACAAGTGTGGACCTGATGGCAATGTATCAAAGTACAAGGTCGGATTGGTAGCAAAAGGTTTCTCTCAGAAGTATGGTGATGACTATACTGAAACCTTTTTTCCAATCATAAAGCACTCGTCCTTACGCTTGCTATTTGCATATGCAGTAGCATATAGTCTCAAGATCCACATAGTGGATGAGAAGGCCGCCTTTCTGCATGACAATTGAATGAAGAGGTCTACATGGACCAACCACCAGGATTCATCTGCTCACACTTTGCCAACTATGTCTGCCAAATGCAAAGAAGCATATACGGACTGAAGAAGTCTGTCAAGCAGTGGTATAAGAAGAAGGATCACACCCTCAGATCCTTAGGATTTCAACCATTGATGGCTGACTACAATGTCTATACGAAGGTCACAGATGGAGAAATCATAATCATTGCTATCTACGTTGATGACACTTTGATTCTGTCTAGAAGCGACAACCTCATTGCTCAAGTGAAGCATGATATTTCTCAGCATTTTGAAATATTAGACCTAGGGGAAGCAAGATGCTACCTAGGAATTGCAAATTGATAGAGATCTTGATGAAGGGAAGTTGTATCTTCACCAATCAAGATACATCCAGAAAATCATTGACAATTTTCAGATGACAGATTGCAAGGGAGCTAATACACCCATGGTAGCTGGAACGATTTTGACAAAGCAGGACTGTCCGCATAATGCAGAAGAACAGGAAGCCATGCAGAGCTTGCCCTACAGGAGGCTGATCGGATCACTCGTATACCTGATAGATAATACATGCCTTGACATTGTCTACGCAATTTTTTATGAATTGTGTTTCTCTCAGCATGGAGTATTCCAGATCAAATCCTACAGCGATGCAAGCTTGGCATCCCTAAAAGATGACTGCAAGAGTAACTCAGGGGGATGCACAATAGCAGCTTGTGCAACTGTGATATGGATCAGCAGGAAGCAGACCATAACTACGCAATCATCTAGTGAGGCAGAATATGTTGCAGCAGCCAAGATGGCGAACGAGTTTACATGGCTCAAACAGTTCCTTGACGGACTGGGAGAGAACTCCAACGAGCCGCTGCTAATATCCATGGATAATACATCCGCCATTCATCTAACGAAGGATCCGATGTTTCATTCAAGGATGAAACACATTGCTATTAGATATCATCTGATAAGAGATCTAGTTGAGAAAGATAGACCAACTTTGTTCCAATGAAACAGATGGTGGCTGATATCTTCACAAAGCCTCTTGACAAACAGCGTGAGCTTAGAAATCAGAAAAATACTAGCTTTGAGAGGGAGCTGAAGAAACTAAGAGTTCCTTTCTTTCAAAGCCTTAGAATTTTTTTTTGTTTTTCCTTTGTTGTTTTTCCTGACTGTTGTATTTTTAAGCATGTTTCGCACAATCTACATTTTTGAATTGTTTTGTCACACAGTTCGCAATTTTTCTTTGGTCATGAGAAGAATACAGCACTAAGTCAAAACACTTAGAAAATAATTCTGGCCAACTTTCCCGACACTGTCACATTTTCGTTTTTCAAAAAAATGCGACACCATCTTAGAAGTGCCTTAGAAAAGCTTTCAGGCCTACTGTCGGGTTTTTCGCTTTTTTGCCTTTCGAAAAAAAGCGACACTGCCCTTAAAAATGTAAGATTGCCTTAGAAGTGCCTTAGAAAAGCTTTCAGTCCTACTGTTGGTTTTTTCGCTTTTTTGCCTTTCGGGAAAAAGCAACTTTTGATAGACATCAACTTTAGCCACAAAAAATGTTTAGATTTTTGTCTAGAGTTGAATTTAAATATCCAAAGCTTTGTTGAATTCCAACTCAATTCAGTTGTTATTCTTGGGTTTGTTAGGTTCGGTCATCCAATACATCACTAACAATTGAGTCTATTTCTCAATTGAGAAATACTCTACTACGAAGAATTTCATATATTCTATGCACATAACATTACTAATGATCCCAATGACTCTAGAATATGTGACTTATAAGCAATACATGCACATAAAAACCGATCATGTTGAATTCCCTTCACAATACTCATCTAACCAATTAACTTTATTCAAGAGTAGCTCAGCTTACTCAAGTTAATTTTTAATAATTCAAAAATCTCAAATGTGTAGTTGTAGGCGCCAATATAACATCACATTTAAAATATCTTCTAAATTATTTCTAGGGTAATAAGTTGATCTTTCATTAGAAAGATTAATTAACTTACAGTTGATTGTTTTAAACAATACTTGTTCATATATTTTTGTTCATAGACTAGTTTAGGTTTATCACATAAATCCAATAACTAAGAATACTTAATAGATTTCACAAGATTAACCATGAATATGAGCATTCTACACACAAGATTGCAAGATATCATCAAGATAGTGCACCAATGGATAGATGAACCCAAGAGAACTCATGTATAAGCATGAAATGAGTGAGACAGAGTAACAAGATTTCACATAGTCCCTCTTGACAAGTCAAGACCAAACCCTTTGAACCCTTCAATTTATAGCATAACAGGTAAAAATACAACTGTATAAAGTTTAACAGTACAGAGTACCATAAAGCGAAGCAAGTTTTAAGACACTCAGCTGTTACCTGCCACCATCCCACAAAACAAAACTACACAAGTTAGTCGCGTGAGGAAGACAAGTGTCATAGTTGAGCATCAGTTGTTATCCATGTCTGAAACAAGATTCACTACTTTATCAGCTAGATTGCATTTATAAAAAGTACGTCCAATCTTCCCAATCATTTACATTATTACTAAGCGATACATTTTGCCCTTTAACGAAACCGTATTAGGGCACAAGCCATATTGATCAGTACAAGAGCAAAAGAAATGTATTAGGTTCACATTTAAATTTCACATGTAAGCAACTATCCTTCACTATACTCATGGACAGAGACATGACTACAGTCACAACGCTAGGTACTAGAGCACCTCCGTGCTATGCTAGCCCCCATGGATATCCCGTAACCGTTTTTTCGGGAGTCCAAACACTGAACAACTTGGGCAAATCCATGCCGTTCAAGTGTACCATGGTCAAGCCCTATATAAGTACATGACTTTACATATAATACTGGGACACATGATGCAAAACTTTATTAAATAAAATAAAAGCCACAAGGTCATGTCTATTTTAACGTACATAAGATCAGACTTTTCTAAAATTATTAGTTACTACCATTAAAGGAAGCATTTGCAGTATTATCAAGCATGGATAAGATTTCCTGTAGTAACGAGTAAGGCTACCCACCGTATTGGTGAAGTTTCGTATAGCATCGTACCTGAATGATAGACGAAATCATCTCTTGCGAACTATCCATCTTCAGCTATTTTAACAAATCACCTACGTGCTAGAAGATTCAAACCGAAAGTATTGTGTTAAGCCTAGAGCACTTCTACCAACCTCATTGTCTTTATCAATAGTTAATCCATCATTTTCCCACAGATTATTAGCTTGTCATTCAACTTTTCAAGAGCATTTCCTTCCCCACAATATCCACGGTATACAGATTATCATATTTTGTGCACACGTCTTCTCATGAAGAAACAATCAAGCCAAGCCTTCTTCATGCTACATTCTGTAGAAGCCATTCTACTTTTTATCATAGTTAGCACACATCATAGTCTTTATCATTCTACCAGAGCAATCACCCCGAGCAACCAATCATAGCAAGTTATTGCCAATGGAGTATAGCAGGAGTACTCTTATCAACCACATAAAAGCAATCAACATTGGTATCATTGGAAACTATAAGAAAAGACAGCAGTCCATCGCACTTCTGCTATCATTCCATACTGCCAAAAGCGTGGAGTTATGCATGCATGCAAGGCTTTGCTTCATTGCAGTAGCATATTGAAAGTTTTAGACAAAAACTAGCGTTGGCCAGCGGCCAATTCTGCTACAGAAATAGCGCTGGCCAGCGATTACTCATCAGCGCCAACCATATATCAACAGAGGTAGAAAAAATTCCTTTAAAAATGCCCACTACTGCTCGTTGAGGCAGCGCTTGATTGCAAGAGTACCGAATCACAGTTTTGCAAGCCAAAACTTGCTACTACACAACGGTAATCACAGCAAGTTGTAAGCATCCACTCCTAATCATAAAGCACATCATACAACCTTCATTATCAGTGAGCTATCTTTCGTCTCATCATTCTCACCTTAGTTTGCAGTATCGTTCACACGATTGCTCTTCCAGTAGCTTTCACGAGTTTTCCTCTTCAATTGCAATCACCGTAAAGTAAAGCACCAGGGGAGAGAGAGAGAGAGAGAGAGAGAGAGAGAGAGAGAGAGAGAGAGAGAGAGAGAGAGAGAGAGAGAGAGAGAGAGAGAGAGAGAGAGAGAGAGAGAGAGAGAGAGAGAGAGAGAGAGAGAGAGAGAGAGAGAGAGAGAGAGAGAGAGAGAGAGAGAGAGAGAGCAAGAAAGTATGAGAAAAAGTGAATAGGGTTTTGTGATTTCTCTCTTTATAGAACTAGAGGACACTTATGTGTACTAAGTG
The DNA here is from genome assembly GCA_029204225.1 of Diphasiastrum complanatum. Taxonomy (NCBI): domain Eukaryota; kingdom Viridiplantae; phylum Streptophyta; class Lycopodiopsida; order Lycopodiales; family Lycopodiaceae; genus Diphasiastrum; species Diphasiastrum complanatum. The sequence continues at coordinate 22,891 of MU834202.1, read as the reverse complement.
CAAATTGTTGCTCACCGTTAGATTGACTGTTCAGATCCTGGCCATTGAAAGGATTCACAACTTTCCCACCATTTTTTTTTAAAAAACGTTTCTTAATAAGTGGGGTCTTTTATCATAGTAAGGCATTTTTCTGTCCCCATTAGTAAATAAGGTTACTATGCAACACTAGCATTCCACAGAGGCTTGCGAAGTGAATAAAGTGATATATGTATGTAACAGAGCCCATGAGAGAGAGAGAGAGAGAGAGAGAGAGAGAGAGAGAGAGAGAGAGAGAGAGAGAGAGAGAGAGAGAGAGAGAGAGAGAGAGAGAGAGAGAGAGAGAGAGAGAGAGAGAGATATTTTCTAGTTCAGAAACCCTATCATCAATATGACTAGATTCAATGCATCTAACATTCGAATTTGAATGTGTCCAAATTCGACCTAATAACTTCCCCACACTTTTCAAAAGTGGTAATTCAAATGAATTTTGACTAAAATAACTTTCATAAAGTGTATCTCTAAGTCTAAAATGCATATTGGCCTAATATTGACAATTAACCAAAATATGACGAAACTAGACTAAACTAGTTGAAATCTTTTAAACTCCCTCTTCGACTAGTTTTGGCATAGTTTTGAGCACGGAACTTTGATGCATGTTTGTTTTTTCCCAACTTTGGTGTAATGTGCTTGTGGAAATTAGTTGCGTGACGATTCTATGAGTGTTTAAAATGATCTCCATCCTAAGTAAAGACCCCCTTTCTAATTTTCTGAAGTAGTTTCCATAATTGATATTAAGAATAGTGTCCACTTTGGATGTTAAACTATCTCTTACATCAATTTTACACATCAAGGTGTAACTAGAACATGAAGAACCAAATAGAATATAAATGAAATGATTCCTCCATGCTTCAAACTTTGAACTCTCTGGAAAATTCCAGCAACCAAACAATAAATGTGAGTGATAACCATTTGCTTGCTTGTATCCTCCATCTTTGTCCTTTCTTGATATGTCTCCACCATAAAACTCCATGAATGAGCCTCCATCTCCATCTTGCCACAAGAAACCATCAAACCTTGGAAATCCATGAGTAAGTGAGTACATCAATGATGCTAATCCAACACCACATGACTCCATATAACTATGTGGTAGCACTAGTCCATCTTTAAGATCTACTTGACAAAAGAAAAATGACCATGAATTCACCAAAAATTGACAATCTCCAAGTATTGGCACCAAGTAGCTCAACATTTGAGAACTTAGGCATGGATGAGTGACATAAAAAACCTCCATTACTTTCATTTCCATCAGCAAAATTAGCCAAAAATGCTAGTACAACCTCATCATCAAAATGATGCAAACCAATGTAGCTAGTTTTACCACATCTTTACAATTTGCACACATCCACATGAAATTGCTCAAATATGAGATAGAAAAAGTAAAGTAGTTTTGAAAAACACTTCTATGTTGCTCCTAACTGAGTCTTCAATAACCTACAAAAATAGATCCATAACATCTTTGCCAAATGACTCTCCTTTGATGTGCTTGACTAGCTCCAAATTGCCACCTTTCCTTTTGTGTTGTTGAAGCCCTTTGAGACCAACCTCTTGATCTTCCTTTTGACCATCATAGCCATTGACTAAGGCCTCTTTTCCAAATCCATTAGTTGATTTTCCAGCATGAGAACCAATAGAACCATAGCATCATCTATACAAGAAGATTCTCCAAAACATGTGAGTAAAGCAAAGTGTGTCACTTCCACTTGCTTACCTTTCTCTTGATCATCAAAGATATGAACATCTTCAGACCTGAACCTCTGGAAATACTCCCTCTCAAACATATGTTCTTGATTCAACAAGATCTCATCAATGCTTGATCTCGAATTTTCACAAAGGTTAGTGAAAACAATGCCACCATCATAAATCAAAAGATAGATTCCAAACTTTCCATCCAACATGAGGTAGAGTAGGTGAAGATGAGTATCAAACCTAATAAATCCAGCCCTCTTAAGTCCATAACAAACCTCAATAAACTCACCAATGAGATCTTCCTTATATATCCTTTTTGTACAATAATTTCTCTTTGGAATTATTAATGCCCCACCCCACCAATTCTTCCTCCAATAAGATTTGTTGCTTCTTGATCTAATTCCAATTATCTAAAATGATTCTTCTAGTTATTCTATATCTCATAGAGGTACAATATCACAACCGATTCCAAGAGAGACTAATCATTTTGACATTGTACACCAATTTTAATAGATATCAAAAACCCATTATTGGCAAAAGGAATTTTATGTTTTTTTGGAAAAACGTCGAGAGGTCTAGGATTGGTTGGGCGGTTTGGCTCCATTGTCTCTCTTATTGTGTTCTCCTATCCTCATCTTAGGGGCAATCCTTTAGGGTCATGACATTGGTATCATAGCACTCCAACCGGGATGTGAATCCAAGCGCTTCTAAGTTCCAACTTGATGTAAAACTAGTCTCCATCCCTATCTAAGACATTGGTCTTAGAAAACTTTATTTTAGGGCTTTTGGCATGCATATGTAAGGTTGAGTTGGAGCATGAGAGCAATCGGCAATTCTGTAATTGCATGGATTGTTGCATGACAATTATCCAAGGGTCGATTTGGTTTGACAGTAGTAACTTAAAAGGTTGATTCTCGAAATTAACTTGAAAATTTTAAGTTACTAGCACCTTGTTAGAGGAGCTTAGGTTTCTTGGTGCTCGTTTGTCGAAGTGTAACCTTGGTTTTTGTATATTGTTTCCCGATTATGTTTAGAAGAAAATTGGATTTTCTTTCTCCATGGACAATTTACTTGTCATTCGCTCTTATCAACTTGGCATTCGGCTTTTAGCAAAATAAGTCCGGATTTTATGGAACTTGAGTACCATTATTCGTGGTCAAGCAGTATTAATCGATTTTCGGTGGGAATTTTTCGAAGCCGATCTTGACGGATTGAAGGGAGTGGTACAGTTTTCAGGCATATACCCGGTCTAGGAATCTGATTCCTTGGTACGATGCTATTTAGACCAATTAACTCTGGAGTGGGTACTCCCAGTAAATGGGATTAAATTGTGTTTTTTTGGTCTTCTCCTTTTCAACTCGGTGGAATACCGATAAGTTGGTTATTGTGGTTTTGATGATTTTGGTCATTAAAATTGAACAAACCAAAGCTTTTGAGATATTTGTTAAATAATTAATGGTGGAAAATTCATAGTATTTGGAGGTAATTCTTTATTCAACAATATTATTTGGAGTGAATACAGTGTAGAAAGTACCCGAATCCAAATCTTATTTCCCATTAATTATAGATAACTTTAACGAAGTAATTCTTAAGCCAGTAAGTGAAAAGGGAGAACAGTCCAATTTTATTGAAAAAATTGTAATAATAGGAAGTACATAACTGATTTCATTTCCAGTAAAATCCTATGGTGAATTATATTCAAAAGATCAAACTAGTATTGTTTCACATACTAGTAAATGGATATTTATGTATCTGTTATTCAGCCTAGGAATATGATAGAAATGAAATTGTTTCAGACTTTTTTCCTACAGTAATCAATTTTAAACATTTACTAATGTCGTTACGTCTTCTTAGTACCTTAGTTGGAATAGATTTTCAAGAAACTGAAAACTCTTGAGGAGGGAAGAAGAGTAGACATCAAAGGTAGTAAGTGTGATCGAGAAATGTATTTTGCAGTTAGGTTTTGGGTAAATCCCAGTAAATAATTGCTTGATACCGGTTATTAATTTCATGGATAGAATTCATTTAGTTGAATTCATAACATATATCTTTTTATTATTGAGTTATCCGCAGTTTTGGATGTCAATTGTGATGTTAGAAGTAGAATTTGATACATGGATTACATTGGATCTATTAGTTGACAGAAGCTTGTCCCTAGATTTGATACATCAGTAAGGGATTTGAAGTTTATCATTAATCAGAAAGGATCAGAATGTAATATTGAACCATGTTAATTCTTCTGTTTAGATCACAAGTTCAGGTGTGGATTGTGGTATCCATCTGATAGACATGCAAGTCATCCAAATAAATGGATTCTCCAGTGTTGGGAGCAAGAGATAATATTCCATATGGATTAGAGGATAGCTAGATGATCAGTAGATCGCTAGAATATCAGATGAGGTGGTTAAGGATTTTCTTGAAGGAAAAGCTGATGGTATGAGACATCAGTAATTTTGGAAAGGAAATTCTAGGACTGTAAAAATCTGATGATCAATGGTCTATTTTAGTACCTAGTCGCGATATGAGAAAAATAAAACCGTTTGATCAAATGTGGGGTATTTTGAAAAAATTTGAGGTTTAATCTAGATCCCAATGTGGTATCTCATTGTTTACAAAATCAGAGGCCCTCAAATCTATTTCTCGCTTTCTTAATTAATCTTTTACTTCTTAGTAATTTCTCGAATATAAGACATCAGTACCTTAGACGGAATGTCACTATAAAGTGGATTCAGGTACTCATGAAAATCTTGAATAAATTGTTCCAAACCTTTATTCATGGTTAGATGACTCAACTTTTGGAAGTGTTCATAGTCATCTAAAAGTGGTAAAAAATAATCCCTAAAAAGCTTGCAAAATTCATCCCATGTACGAGGTTGATTGCCCTTTGCAACTAAGTCATCCCACCAAACTAAGGCTCTTCCTTCAAAGAACATGGTGACAGTGGATAACTTTTCAGATTTAGGAAATTGCTTCATGGCAAAGTATTTGTTCTAAACATTTAGCCAAGAACTTACCATTTGTAAGTTCCTATATTTCTTCTCCCCCTTAAACACTTTTACGGGAGGTGGAACTACATGCTTCTTCTGATTGGCTAACCTAGACTCTAAGTCTTGGTTTCTTTGATTAGTTTCAAGAAGCTACTTATTAGTGGCTTGAATTTGTTGGTATAAAAGTTCAAGAGCTTGTGCCACATTGGATGGATAGATCAAATGTTGGGTTTTCATTGGTTTAATTCATTGGGGTTGCTTGTGTGTTTTCTTATTATGCAAATACAACAACTAGTGCTCAAATTAGAATGATAGAAATGCTTCAATTGTTACATCCATAGCATATAAAAAGCATTTACTTCTGTTCATGCAATCTTATTGTTTGTAAACTCAATCCAAGCCTACTATTTGCAAGCTCAATCCAAGCTTAAGAGGAAAACAACAACAAACTACATTTGCCTTAATCAAAAGCAAAAATGAAAACCAAATTTTTATGTAAACTTCAATTAACTAATCCAAGCTAATGTTTACATAAAATTCTCATTCCAAATCCAATTCCATTTGTCATTTCAAAAGCAACCAAAGTTTTCACATTTCTCACTATTCTAGATTTTCAAATCCATGAAACTAGTGTATAGAAATGGATAACTAATGAAGCTTTATGAAAACTTCAATTTTCAGATTAACAAGTCTGAAAATCAGAACTTCATAATGACAAAAAATACATTTTCAAAACTTGTTTTATGCACAAAGTTACACTACCATTCCCTTCCTACATTGTCATCTTCATGAAACTAGGAGATAGAAAGGTGTAAATAATGAAGTTTGGATGAAAACTTTACTTTTCAGATCTGATTTTCAGATTTATAGGTCTGAAAAACAGAACTTCAAACACTTCATTTATGCAAAAAAAAAAAAAAAAAAACACTAGTTTTGATCAAAACACATAGCTAGAGTCAATCTTTTTGCAAAAAAAAGTTTGTGTATGTAGAGGAAGACTTCCTCTAACCATCCCCCAAATCTATTTTCATAACTTTTAAAAATCCAAAGCCCACTTTAAAACTTCTCTAACATGATAAAAAATTAGCCCCTAAACAATTCTATAAGCATCACTACTCTCTTCCAAAGAGAACTAGATTCATTGGGTACTTCAACTACAAGCTTCCTACAACTAGAAAAGCCAATAATCTTCCCCAAAAAGAAATTTAGTTGGTGATTTTAATAGAACTTGAAGAAGGTTAGAAAGGTTACAATCCTTTGTCTAGCTCTGATACCACTTTTACAAGTAGAGGTGAAGAAGTCTTCCAAATCCAAGGTAGAGCCTCCAAATGTCCTCCAAGCAACCTGCAAGTTTCAAGATGCTCCCCAACTCCAAGCTAGGATGTCTCCACCTGCAAGTAAGGACCTGCAAGACCATAGCTAGATCGAAGCTCCAAGCAAGACCTATTTAGCACCCCCTTGCTAACCATAAACAAATCACAAACAAATCACAAACATACCACAACACTCCATAGCATACTCAAGATCCAAACCCTACTTATGTCCCATACCATAAGCAAAATCCAAACCTCAAGCATACTATCACAAGAAAGCACTCTACACACTAGTAGCAACATTAGAGCATAAGCAAAGCAAACAAGAGAGATCTCTCCCTCCCAATGGACGCCCTACTACCCTCATATAGATGGCCCATGGACCCCTCCAATGCACTATGGAGTTCCATGCTCATCCAATGAGAGAGAGAGAAGCTTAGGGGAGTTAAAGAATCTCCAAGAGCCTCCATAGCCTTATGGAAAGTCAAGAGACTCCTTCCATAACCTATGACTCTTTGAATGCCTCTCTTGTGGAAGTTGGAAACTGAATGGACACTTTAGAAGGGCGCCCTCCTACTAGGTCCCATTGCCCAAGTTGTGCATGTATACTTTGGTCCTAGACCAATAAAGTGATATGGTTCAAGGTTGAGGCCCAAGGTTTAGAAAAATAGTCATCCAATGACTTTCTAACACCTCTCTAGGTTTCATACCTTCATCCAAGGCATAGACACCTACTGTGAGAGATTTCAACTAGTTTAGTCACATTTTGATAAATTGTCAATGTTGTTAAAAACAAACCCTGTCAACTAGCAAAGGCTGAACGCCATAAGGCTGGTGGTTTGTTGCATCCTTTAGATATCCCAGATAAGAAATGGAAAAGCATATATATGAATTTTGTAGTTGGACTTCTAAAGACCCAATGTCAAAATGATTCTATTTTGGGTTGTAGTGGATCGGTTAACTAAGTTAGTTGCATTCATACCAGTCAAGTCAACTATAAAGGCTTCTAAATTAGTCCAGATCTTTGCTGAAAGATTATTTCGGTTGTATGGTATGCCCAGTGACATTGTTAGTGATAGAGATCTTAAGTTCATAGGTCACTTTTGGTCAGCACTATTCCATAAACTTGAAACTTCTTTGAGTCAGATGGCCAGACAAAAAGGACTAACCAAACTATGGAGGATATTTTGAGGACGTATGTTTCTCACAGGAAATCTCATTGGGAAGATTATCTCCCATTGGTTGAGTTTGCATATAAGAGTATAAAACATTCTTCTACAGGTTACAGTCCTTTTATGCTTATGTATGGTTTTCAGCCTAGATCTCCAATGAATGTTGAGACGAAGTCTCTTAAGATCCAAAAGGTTGCTGATTTTTTGCATGATATGCAAGAAATGTTGCAAGTGGCTAAATATAGTGTCCGAAGTGCCCTAGATAGAGCTAAACACTATACCGATCTTAAGAGATCTCCAAGATATTTTAAAGTTGATGACCGGGTATATCGTAGGATTTCAAAAGATTATAAGATGTTATGTATAGGGAAGCATTATAAGCTGCCTACCTGTTATTGTGGACCTTTCAGGATTGTACGTATAATTGGTTCTTTGGCGTATGAACTCGATCTTTAAGGAAAATCGACTGCACACCCAGTATTTCATGTAAGTCATTTGAAACTAAGTTTACGTGATGGTGATACAGTTGGATCAGATGAGGATTTATCCCATTTGGAAGATTTATCGCTTAGTGTACCTTTGGAACTTGAGAAAGTGCTCAGAACTAGAGATAAACAATTGAGATATCGTTCTATTTCTGAGTGCTTAATTCGGTGGAAGGGTCGTACTGAGGATGGTGATTCGTGGAAAAGAGTTGATAGCATAAAGGAGAATTTTCCGAATTTTAGTTTCTAAGGATAGAAACAGTTTAAGGAGGAAAGAATGTTTGTCCATGACCAGTACATATAGGATACGGTATACTCCTAGTCTTGGATACACGGTACTCCAGTGAAACAAGCTGTTAGTTATGCCACGTCATACTGGACGTGACCCGAAAGTAACTAATATCCTTGTGAGGCCCAGAACACACTAAATGGAGTTTAGACAAGGTATGAGACAGTGTATGCATGTGTAGGGTTATCAATAGCAATTCTATGAATAGTTGGTCCATGCTTAGGACTCTATTCTAGGTAAATCTATGTAAAGGAAACTTAGGGCTATGCATGGCTATGTGTCCAAAATGCTTTTGGCTCTATATATTGGGTCCAAACTCGCCCTACTCTTCATTGTGGTCATTGATTCATTGCCAGGCTCTCACTCTACATTCATGCTTCTTGTTCCTTGGCTTGGGGCTGAGGCTTCTAGAGTTTGATTGGATGCTTCTACTTGGTTGGGTGGTTTCTCCATAGTGTGTTATCCATTGTGTTTGTGATTTTTAAGCAGGATCTAAGGAGCTATCCTTATAGAATGTAGTCACCAGAACACTCCAGAAGATCGAATCCACTGCTTACTTCAAATATATAGATCCTTCAGTGAATAAGTGGAAGAACAAGGATGGATATCGAGTTGGCGTAATCAATGATAAACCTCTAGCTGTTGCATGTGCTTATCTGACCAAATATACATAGTGCTACAGGTCAAAGATTCAATGAATCCCGATGTCCATGTTCCATATGATGGCAGATTCAAGACTGCATGGCCAAAACTTGTATGACTGGGCCCAATTTGCCTCCAATTGCTTCATGAGTATATCAAGAACAAGCAGCCCTCCACCTTACTGGGCTACCTAGTGACGGATCGTACATTGCAGCAAGTGAGTAAAGACTGTTACAGATAGCTGATAAAGCTTGGGACATTCCAGCTCCATCTAGGAAGACCAAGCATGCAGCTTTTAGAAACATGACTCTTTCTCCACAAGGACCACCTCCAAAGCGACCAAACACAAGCATGATGAAGTTGACAGTGAAGAAGCAGCCCACGCCAACAAAATACTGTTGCCAAAGGGTCTTCTTTTCAACAACAAGACCCCACCAGCATGACCACTATGAGCAAGGCCAAAGATGCAGATGACACGCCATGCATCCGAAATAGACGAGGTTGAATCCGACGACGAAAAGCTCCAAAGAAAGCCAAGATCCACGAGAGCAGCCACCCAATCTCAACAAACTTCATCTGGGTCGACGGATTCACAAGCAGACTGCTCTACGTCAGATACGGCTTCCCAATAGCACTCGTCACCACATCGAACCACATATGGTGTAGATGCTCCAGATGGTGCGGACAATACTTATGGTGTTGGTACATCTATAGCTGCAGCCACCACCACAAATTCACAAGTTGCTCAAACAAATTCAGTTGCAACTCCACCCATACTGGTTAACACGCCAACGCCGCCACAATTACCAATGGCACACGCAGACAGGACACAACATTGGCAAACACTTTGGACCAAGCAGATTTGGCAAACACAACAGCAGTTGCAGTCCAAACAAATCCCACATCCCCATAGACACAAGTTTTGGGAGGGGAGGGAGATGGGAATGCCATTTCCAAAGATACAAAAAGAATCAAGAAAGATCAAGAGCCATTGCAGCCGGTCCACGTTATCACGGACAATTCATCCTACTTTGATGCTGCGGACTTGATCAACATAGAGGACAACATCGACGAGGGAAAGGAAGACCAACCTGGGGGAAGTAAGATCTCGCTAGATCCTATTGTCACCTCCACCCAACCTGCTGATCCATCTATCACTCTCATAGCCACTACCACTGCCTCTAACCCTCCTTTCTTGCCATTACTACCCCCACGTCCCTGTCAAACATTATTCTTTGGACTAACGCCACCCCACGATGCCCCTGACAGATATCCCATTCTTTCTAACCCCGAGGAGATCTCAGAGGTAGCCAAACACTTTATATTATAATAATTAAAATTCAACTCTGAGTATCACAGATACTCTTTTGAGTTAAATGCTCCTGTTTCAAGCGCCAAATGTAAGAAAATAGCATTCATTCATCTTAATAGACTTGTCTAACTCCTATGATTACTGGAGATCCAATCAAATGAAGAACTATACTCAAGCATCTACAGACCATAAATTGTAGTAGAATAGCATCCACTAGATTAACTAAATTCTCCACAAATAAGATAACCTATCTTGTGAGAATATTTGTGAGATCCATAGGCTCTCAATAAGATACTGGAGTAGAGGGATTCAAAACATTGATCTGAATTCTTACTCAAATAATAGATCAAGATTAATCATCACACTTAAGAATCATTACCATTCCTTCAAATCCTCTGACAATAATTAAGTATCTATTTATGATCCGTCAATCATAAATATTTAGATTTGTATGATTCGTCAATCATAATTTTCTGGAATCCAAAACGATACTTAATCATTTACAGGATACTGGAGTATATGTCCATCATAACTCAGGAAAAGTAAGAATCATTCCAAAATCTTTCCCAATAGAAAAATATTGGATTTTAGGAATACTCTCCAATCAGGATTCTTTAACTGAAATGTGAGATATTCAAATTCTATAAACCACTGGTAATTAAAAACAGAAAGCATACCAAAATGACAATCATCTTCAACTACAAAAACTTTCGAATACAATTTAGAATCAAATCTAGATACCCAAAGCCTTGTTGAATATCAATTTAGCTATTATTCTTGGATTCATTATGATTCGTTATCCAATTGAGTGCTCTGGGATACAATCACTAATGAGCTAACTCTATTCCTTAACTAAGGAATACTCTATCACAAGAATACTGTATATCCAATGCACATAATTTTAACTGATGAACCCAAATGATTCACTAATCATACGTCTTACAAGCAACATAAATCAAAACTATCAATTTTCTGGTGAATCCACATCACACTGATCATTTTACCAATTAACTTCATCCAGGAGTAATCAACTACTCAAGTTAATTGTCAACGATTTAGAAATCTTAAATATCTAGGTGAAGAATTCAATTATACTAGTATAACACCACATTTAGATCCTCAACCAAATCATTTAGTAGTTAGCTCATAAATCTTCTATAGAAATATTTGTTAACTCTGCAAGTATCTATCAAACAATACTTGATTATATGCTTATATTCATTCACTATGTTAAGTGCACCAAATAACTCTAGTAACCAGGAATACACAATAGATTCATACAAGGTATAAGAGTTGGTTGAGATTGGAGATATGGAGTCGGTAGCCGCAACGACCATTTCAGAGACCAGTGTAATATTGTCAAGATTTGAGAAGAGGACTCGGTCGAGATCTCAAGGTCTGGACCCGGTTGAGAATGGATGTTGTTAGCCGATATTGTTGCACGAAAAATCGGGCTAATATTGAAGTATAAGTTTGCAATAATTGAAAAAAACAGCATGTAAATTAGAGAAAAATTAGCACAAATTTGCCTTAGAATTGGGTCCCAGCTCGTCCTAAAGTGGCTAGACACAGTTTAAAAGTAAGAAATTGACTTTTGAAAAAACCGTCAAAAATATTTTGTGGTCAAGTTTTGTAAGACCGAGCCAAGAGTGTCGGTCCACCTAGAATTGGGTCCCAGCCTGCCCTAAATGAGGCTAGAGCAAATTTTGCAGTCTTAGAAATGGCCGATAAATATTTTACGGCTTTTCAAAAAAATAGCCAGTAAAAAATAGTCGGTATGACCGTGCTAAAATCTCACCATGAACTGAGTCCAATTTTACTAATATTTGATCACTCAGTGTATTTTTTAAGGAAACCATGTTGTCATGGGAGCCCTAGTCATGAATGCCGAAAAAGTCAACCACAGAAGAAAAAAATCGAGAAAGAAAAGTTTCGGGTAAAAACGGGACCGGAAAATATGGATTCAGTGTCAAGGAGTCACAGAAACCCTAACGACAAAGTTTGGGCAATTTACGGATAGTTAAAGAAATGTGTGGGCCAAGTGGTTACCCAACAGGCCAAAAACCCAGACAAATGAGCAGTAGGCGCACGACCCTTGAAAAATCGAAGGAAGGCTGAAAACACAGGTACCCAAAGAAGAACGAAGGCCGCCTACTGAAAATAGGGGTTGAAAAAGGGCCTCATCCAAAATTTGGATATTAAATGCCAAAACACCTTGGAGGCTAAAAAATTTGGGAGGTACACCCACTAGCCATTGACATTTTGGGCTTCTAGGGTGTACAAAAGGGGAAACTTGAATGGCCTCCCAGCCTTTGACAAAAATGGCATCTTGGCTAGTTTTGGAAGAGGGCCTTGAATGCACCGCTCCCCCACTCTCTTATGGAGGCCACTAGGTGTACTATCAAATGGGTTGAGGACAAATGGCAAAGAGGGCTTGAAGGGCATGAAAATTGGCAAAGCCTCATTTTGAAGGGGGACACTTGGGTTTTCCTATAAAATGGAGCCAACTCTTTGTATTTGTGGATGTGTGTTGAGAGTTAGTGTTGAGGATGTGTGTTGAGAGTTAGTGCTTTTGGGAGTTGGTAATTGGTGAGTTGCTTGTTTGGATGTGAGTTATTTGAAGAATGCATGTTTACTTGATGGAGAGGTTAATGGTTTGTTTGAGAGTAGCTTGACAATGTGGAATGTTGTTGTTGTCTTGTATTGCTCCATGCTTGTTAGTAGACGTTGGATTCTTGTTGTCTAGTGTTGTTTGGTTGGCTTGTATGTGTTGCTTCTTGTTGGCCAATGCTAGTGCTTGGTGGGGAATGTGTTAGGTGAATTTTATGTGGAATGGACCTAATCATTTCAATAATGCAGCATTTGCCATGTCCCTATCGGGACCTACATGATTGTGATCCTTTTCTTGAACAAGTAGACATTGAAGTATCAGGTCTATGCGTATTTGTGGTTTTACCGGTAGTATGAACTCAGAATCACTTGCTTGCAATGGGAATGTTGTCTGCTTGAGTTCAGTAATTGCAATTACCGAACTAGTGAATGGATTGTCATAGAGTATGGGTCGATTGTGCATTATAGTGAATCGTGTTAGCACAAATTCAAATTCAGTCCGGAATCATAATATTTTATAAACATATGCGGCATGGCTAATTAGAACGATGATTGCCTATTTCCAACCTGTTTAGGAAAAGTGTTAAGTAAATAACTTTGTTTCGTACTGATTCAGAATGTGTTGTACGGAGAGAAACATAAGTTGGGTAGTTAACATCTTGCTGAGTTAGATTTATTAAACGGCTATATGGAATCGTCAAGTTTTTAAAGTGTTTCTTACGTTTTTTCCATTATGAAGCGTATTAATTGGACCCGACCTCTGTGAAACACCAGAGCGGGCCGTCCACCATCCGCGGTTGAAATACACTGCCTTGGTTAAGCGTCACACTAGTCACACCCGCCGTCAGTACTGTCTAGCAAAATACCTAGACCCGACGGTCGGCGAAAATACCGCCGCTTAGCAAACAAAGCGGTGCGTACAACTTGCACCCCACGAGCACATCATAGACAGTAAATCGGTTTCTAGCCCATGTAAGATTTTTACTAACTGTAAACCAAATTCAATGGGAAAGAGATATTAGCAAGATCCTAACACGAATTAGTGATCAGAAGTTTTACAGAATCGTGACCCTAGAAAGCTAGTGAATCATTGCAGCCAAAAGTACTAGCACCCCCTCCTTGCAACCGTATCTCTAAGAACCGCCATTAGAGGTGGGGCCCCTTGACTCTTTTAGGACGTTTTGGCTAGACCAACCCCCCGTAAAAAATGGCCCTAATAGATGTTCAGGACCCGATCGAGATTTCAAGGTGTTTATCAAAACTCGGTCGAGATGTGATTTGGGGCTCAGCTTGGTCTAGTGATGAAGTGGTTGGACTCGGCCAGCGATGTAACTTGAAGACTCCGGGGAGAGCTGAGCCAAAGACTCAGTCAAAATGAGAGTGACGGGGTCAGCTGAAATGTGGAGCGTGAAGTCTCAAGAACGGTTTGGGGTGCACAAAGAATGCAATTCGATTGGTTTTGGTGTGTGCACAAGTGGTAATGGCACCAAATGTTCATAGATCCTATGACTGAGAATATGTGAAACGTGTTTTATGAGTTTCTTTTCTCTGGTTATAGATTGTTCTTGCCCGTTACCAGGCTGTTGGGTGTTCTGATTGTTATCTTCTTAGTTCATTGCCCAGATCGGGCAAAATGGTCTGATTCACATTGTAGTATATGTTTTATATCCAGCCTGTCAATGGAATCTCAGGTAAGTTCACTCCTGAAGCACTCACATTCAAGAAACATGCAAGTCAATAGTGTTCATCTAAAAATTAGCATGCAACTCAGATAAACAACTAACAAATCCTACTTCTACTTAATGTTAAACGATGTGGAACAGTTCTTGAAACTCAGATTAATCTAGTAGCATCCACAGAAACAGAAAACAAGAAAGCAAGAAATTAACTAACAAGCATTACAAGTGCAATGATCAAGAAATACCCATTTCTTGATTCTTGAACTTTTCAAGAACATCAAGAACTAAAGAGTAGAAGAATTTGCAAGAACTATGCCACTACTTCAGCCTGTTTAGTTTACTTGAAGCTTGATTCTACTCTAAAAACAAGAAACAAGAGACCTAATCCACTCTTCTCCACAATGCATAAATAAAGAAAGCAAGAAATTAATCTAATTCCACAACCACACTCAAAGGGATGGAAGGGCATGCTCATGATAGAATCGCTCAAGAAAGTCATCATGAACAAGGAGCTCCAACAATCCCAAAACTCATGGAAGATCTTCTTTATTCAAAACAAGAGAATGACATTATAAGTGAAGCTCCCTCACAAGAAAGGAGGGCTCAGAAATAAACCAATGAGCTGCCTAGGTGGCAATTCCACAATTTAGCAAATTACAAGTGGAATTAGTTCCTTCACTAGGGGTCACCATCAAAAGGTGGCTCACTCTACTTTATTTAAGAGGGGTCTACAACATTTATAACAAATGCCTACACATACCTACATGGTCATTGCATCACTTGGGATTCACCATGAGGCTCACAAGATTTCTAATTGTTGTCCTAGCTAGTACTTCTCGGCTCTCATGCTCAGCTCTCATTCTCCTCTTCTTTCTCAGAGACCTCCTCATTCTAATGTGAGAGATGCTTTGGAATAGCCTTAGCCTAGCATCTTGGAGATTCCTCAGAATCAGCCAACACCAACTGATAGTTTCTCTGCATGCATACTAGTCATCACAGACCATGTGTTGCTCCATATGTCATTGTAACAGTGCCTAGGTTCTCACAAGTTTATTAATCACATTGGCCTTGAATGGAATTTTCAAGCATAAATTATAATCTTGAAAACTAAAACGCCTAATACCCATGTGAAAGATTTTTATCATTCCTAGGTCACATTCTTGATCATGAAACGACTTTTAATTATAGTTTAAATTTTGTCAATAAAACTATTGCATATATGCTAAACTTCTTCTCATATCCAAACGAGCTCTTCAACATCTCTCTCTCTCTCTCTCTCTCTCTCTCTCTCTCTCTCTCTCTCTCTCTCTCTCTCTCTCTCTCTCTCTCTCTCTCTCTCTCTCTCTCTCTCTCTCTCTCTCTCTCTCTCTCTCTCTCTCTCTCATGGATGGTTCTTCACTTTAAAATACTCTGCTACACTATGCACCTTTTCGACAACACAGGATGATCGAAACTTCAAGAAAAGGTCCTACACCCACACCATATTAGGCCTCCTCTTTGTAGTTTCAAAAACGCCCCTCTTTTTTTAGTTTTTAGTTATGCGCTTTACAAAGTCTTTTAAGATTAGCCACAACATATGGATAGGAGCAGTAGCTTCTCCCTCAAGCCACAGTGTTACCTTCCAAGGAACTTCATGGCATACTACTATATGTATGAGACAGTTTATGCTACATTTCCCACACCAAAATGTGGAGATTGTTCATCACAAAGCTCTTCTTGTGACAACGTCCTAACAACATTCCTTCCATCGCTTTTGTCATATGGTAAGAGACTCACATGTAATCTACATTTGTTATGATGCTTTTCCATAGATTCAACGATGAATTATAGGCATTTTCTATGCGTTATGTATGTTGTATTTTGCAGTTTCCCTTGACTATAATTGAAGGGTTGGTTCATAACTTCAAGAATTATGTGAATGTATGCTCAAAAATATCTTTAGTAGCTCATTGTCCAATAATGTGTTGACGATTGAATGAGAAGCCCGGATGTGAGTTCGAGTCTATCTGCAGGTCTACTGCCTGTTGAAACAGATCTACAATCCTCCAGAGCGTAGACAGACATTATTGACCTACTTTAGAATTCGTTTATACATTCAACAAGATAAAACCAATATGCAAAATAAAGAATAAACAGCTGGTAACGAACATATAACAATCTGACAGTAAGGCTCTCAATATTATTCAAGATAAGAAAATCATCTGCATAACATCTATTGTATTATCAATGAGTTTCTTGAGCGCTGTGTGACAAGTCCACCTAGCGCGTCGACGTGAAAGGCACTATCTCTCTCACGAACTATATATATGGTCGTCTCGCTTACTAGCAGACTTCTTGGACATCTATATGATGTTCAACCCATTCTTCGTGTTTGATCTGTTTATAGAGATATAGAGAAGAAGGTCTAATCTGATCTGAGATTACAAGGACGGCTGATTAAGCATGTCTTAATGGTATCTAGATTGTCCGTGGAGGGTGACGTCCTCCTTGTACTTTCTTTGATCTCCTTTGTACTTTGGAGCGTGAAGATCCACCGCTTTTAGTCTTCGTGTCTTCTTCTGCCTTCATCCTCGCCATTGAGCTTTTCTAGGTCCACGAACATTTCTTCTTCATGTTCGGTTATCCTTCAATCAATGAACATTTGACTGTTGTCTTTGGGTCTTCAGTCTTTGAAGCTTTGGTCTTCGAGTCCGGGCAACTCCCTAGTGTTTCTACAAACTTGAGCTCTACAGCTAGCAAAGCTTTGTGGCTCGAAACATTTTGTTTCTTTAGCTCCCTCTCAAAGCGTGGTAGCTTTATGACTCCCAGACTCTTCCTCTGCCTCTAGAACAAACTTGTCTAAGGCCTTGGTGAAGATGTCCTCCACCATTTGCTTTGTTCCAATGAAGCTGATCTTCAACTCGTTTCTTGTGACTAGGTCCCTTATCAAATGATATTTGATTGCAATGTGTTTCGTCCTTGAGTGAAACACGAGATCCTTTGTCAAGTGTATTGCAGAAGTGTTATCCATCTGCAAAAGCAGACTCTCCGGTATTCTCACCTAGTCCGTTAAGAAACTGTTTGAGCCATATGATTTCGTTGGCCATCTTCATAGCTGCAATGTATTCTGCTTTGTAGGATGACTGAGCTATGATGGTCTGCTTTTTGTTGACCCAGAGAATTGCTGCACTTGCTGCAATGGTGCACCCTTCTGCGACACTTTTACAATTGTCCTTGAGTGATGCCCAACTTGAATCACTGTAGGAGTGCATCTGGAATCCGGCATCACAAGAGTAACACAGCCCATAATCCTTCGTCTCCTTCGCGATCTTCCAGTGTGCTAAGCCTAGGTTTGTGCTGAACTGGCTCATCCTGAACATGGCAAAAGCTATGTCGGGGCATGTGTATCTGCTATATACATCAAAGATCCAATCAACCTCCTATAAGACATGTGTTGTTGCATGATCTCTTGCTCTTCGTCAGTCTTCGGGCTATCTTCGTTTGTCATAATTGCTCTTGCAAGCATTGGGGTGTTTGCTCCTTTGAAATCTGCCATCCCGAAGTCATCCAGGATCCTTTGGATGTACTTGGACTGATGAAGGTATAGCTTCCCTTCATCATAGTCGTGGTCGGTATGTGTACTTTTAAAAAAAAATAAAGGTTAGTGCATTCATGGTATATCATAGGCAGGAAACCCTAATTATGTTTGCAAAGTTTGAAAGTGTAGTTTAATGGTAAGGTATATGTTATGAACTTCCATACATAGAAGAACATTCTCGTAATGTAGAAAGAACCTGTAATTAAACCAAGTATGTCCAACAAAGGACACCTCCTCTTTATGAATGTTAGAATCATCACAAAACATGTACGTAACATCCGTGGCTTATGCGTAATCTAAAAATTGAGACACGGCCATACATAAAGCTTTCATTATATATCATAAAGTATTCTTCCTTTTGAATCACAATTTTAACGAATACTCATGCTCTTTCATCAAAGTAAGAGTCTTTAGCTTTTCTTATACTTGAAGGAATCATCAAGTAATATACCTGTATCGACACTTTTCAAAATATGTTCGAGATTGAACCGAAACGAGTGAAGTAGTAAGTCGTGGTAAGAATCAAATAAGAATGCTAGATAATCACAAAGCTACTTTTTCGAAAGACAAGCATTACTTGGAAGGAACACTTCAATTTTATAGAAGAGAATGTATTGCTTTTCATGTATGTACTAGGTCACTGTCTAAACATCAGGGATGCGACCTCAAACATGCTAAAAAAATCATGTTTTAATACTCCACAAATAACATTAAGTCTTCAACAAACCATCGCTAGATAGGAGGTTAAAAAAACGGTTTTTAAAGCCAAAATTGTATGATGAATTAAACCAAAAAAGTGGCCACTAGTCCATCACTAGACAATAGGCTGTTAGTTGCATAATATGAGCTACAAAATGTTCATGCTTCATCGCTGCTTTGCTAGCATAAAAAACCTTCAAAAATTCAAAGCAAAAAATGCTCTATCGTCCATTATGAAGAAAGAAAACGTTTCGAGCCACAAAGCTTTGCTAGCTTTAGAGCTCAAGTTTGCAGAAACACCAGGGAGCTTCCCGGACGTGAAGACCAAAGCTTCGAGGACTGAAGACCCAAAGACGATGGTCAAATGTTTGTTGACTGAAGGATACCCGAACACGAAGGTGATGGGATGGCAGAGACCTCATCTCCTTTATTAGAAAGATGAAGGATCTGTTCCTTTCATTACACAACGTGGGAACGGGGAATGTAGTATCAGCAAAGAAGCAGCTCACCTACCTGTTACAAGCTTTACCAAGATCTTTCCAGACAATCCGAACTTTGCTAGCAAAGGATCTAGCTATGAGACTCGAAAAGACAGTGATCGAGATTCAAGAAGAGGTCGAAGCTCGTGAACACCTTGATCACAAGGACGTCTCTGACCAAGCTCTCTACAACAACAAGGAGAAGCCAAAGAAGTAGTTCAAGCCTAAGAGGGAGTCAGATCGAAGGCAAGATCAAGACCAGCAGATAGAGGGAGCCAACAAAGGCAGATGGAAGAACAAAAGAAAGCCAAGACAGCAGAATGGTGACAAAAAAACCTACATGAGATGCAAACGCGAAGGACATACATTAATTTGTGTTGGCTAAATCCGAAGATTGAGTGTATCCACTGCCACAAGAAGGATCATGCAGCCATAGATTGCTACCAGAACCTACTACCAGAACCCGAGAGACAAGCAGCCTCAAGGAAAACAAAAGAATAATAATAGTTTATCCTACGTCGAAGAGCCAAAAAGCTTGAAGATGGGCGAAGAAAGATCGAACAATGCAAATTTGACAGCCTATCTAACCTTGTGAGGGCCCAAGTGCTCCATTTAGGACATGTGGAGCAATGTATGGTGTTTGTATGTATGTAGAGGAGTATCAATAGGATTGAGTTTAGTAAAGGAGTAGGATTCTAGAAAAAAATATTCCTAGGCTTATGGAGTCTCTATATATATCTATAGAAACTTGCCCTACTCCACATCCAAATTCCAAAATTTAATTGCCAGATTTCTCTTCTCTTGTATTCAATCACCGATGTGGCTCGAAGGTGAAGCTGATTTAGGTTTGATCTTCAATTTTTCTTGGTTCGATGGTTTGGCTCCATAGCTCTCATTTGGCGGTCGCAATAGGATCTTAAAGATCTACTCTTGGTGATCTTTACAGTGATTTTACAGTCTCAAACTTGCATTGATCAGAATGTGGAGACCCTTCTTGCATTTCAAAGTTAGGATCAAGTAAAATCAGCCAAGTTGTTCGACTCAACATTCCAATTTGAATATGATAGCCATAGTTCATGCACAGAGAAAAAAGGCTCATTTTTTTAGAGCCCATCAATTGATTCTTCATTGAATCTTTCACTATTTTTAGAATTTCCTCGACACTCTTGACTTAGTCAAAAGAGTGTTTTATTGGCCAAAACTCAAGCCATATGTCGAATCATACATGATTAAATACAAGCCCTGTCAACTAGCTTAGGCTAAGTCCCTTAAGACTAGTGGTTTGTCGCACCCATTGGATATCCCTGATAAGAGATGCGAGAGTATATCGATGGAATTTGGAGTTGGATTTCCAAAGACCCATGAAAAGATTATTATATTTGGGTCGTAGTGGACATGTTAACTAAGTTAGTTGTATTCATACCAGTTAAGTCAACTATTAAGGCTTCTAAATTAGCCCAGATCTTTGTTGGAAGATTATTTCGGTTGTATGGACTACCGAGTGACTAAGTGATAGAGATGCTAAGTTCATAAGACACCTCTAGTCAGCAATATTCCATAAATTGGAAACTTTTCTTAGTTTTAGTTCTATTGATCATTCTGAATTAGATGGGGAACTTGAAAGAGTACTCAGAACCAAAAATAAATAATTGAGAAATCATTATATCAATGAGTGCTCAATTAGGTGGAAGGGTCAAACTAAGGACGATGATTCATGGGAGAGAGTTGAGAGTATAAAAAAGAACTGTCCTAAATTTCACTTTTGAAGACAGAAGCAATTCAAGGAATGTTACATCCATGTCCTGCATATAGACTTTCTCATAATCCTAGACTTGGATACACATTATACTAGTACGCAAGATTATTGGTTATGTCTCGCTATTCTGAACTAGGCCAAAAATTTAATTAATAATCTTATGAGGGTGCAATTACTTAAGTGGAGCTAGCGCATGGCTTAAGACGACCATAGGCATGTGTAGGGTATCAATACTAATGAAAAGCACGTTTGGAGATATTCTTAGCTTGCATGAGCACATGCACATGAGAGGCTACAGGCCACATATCCTGTGGGAACTCACTCTCTTACCATTCCATAGTGCACTTTTCATTACCAGTTTTCTCTGTCTACACCCGTATTTATTGTCAAGTATAATAGGGCTATTATTGCCTTAACACCTATTCTTTCTTGGCCTATGCAACAAATGCATGGCAACTATGGATTATTTAACATAACTCTAAACAAAAAAAAAAAAAGTAATATTGAAGAACAACCTAGTTTTGCCACAAACCACAAGGCAAAACTTTGTATGAACACTCAAGAAAATATGACTTGAGCTTGGAAACTTTGTATGGATGTGACTTGAGCTTGGAATGAGCACTTTATATAAAATATAGTATGTAAGAATTCAAGTAAATTTGTATTTATGTGGTAACAATATTAATCCATGTATTTTTTGTCTTATTTATCTTACTCTATAATCATCTATTTAATGCAAGTATTATGACAACTTTTTTTTTAGGATAGTAGTTGATCAAGTCGTGTTCTTGACATGAAGGATATCAACTCTACACTTTGTTGTTTGAATAGTGTAGAGAGACAAGTCAAAAACTTTATATCTCAAGCAAGTACGTCACAAACTCTTGCAAAATCTCAACATTATTGATT
This sequence comes from Diphasiastrum complanatum, assembly GCA_029204225.1. NCBI lineage: Eukaryota > Viridiplantae > Streptophyta > Lycopodiopsida > Lycopodiales > Lycopodiaceae > Diphasiastrum > Diphasiastrum complanatum. The sequence continues at coordinate 1,257 of MU834202.1, read as the reverse complement.
GTAATATAATGGCAACCCACTTAGCAAATACCCAAAGTTTTTTATATATATGGACAGTGAGAACACAAATGCTAAAATGTATGAGAAACTCATTGTGTTTCCAATTTATCTCACAATAACAAATCTTAATATTTTTTTGTTGTTGGTGTGTTTGATAAACTCCTTCAATAAAGAAGTATTATTAAACATCATCTAAAAGGGTACTAATGTACTTAAAAGTGGCTTAAAATTTGGGTTGGTTCATAAAAGTGAGAAAAAACTTATTGTGCATTGGTTTGGTGGATGTTGTTTGGCAAAGTAATGTAGATGATAGAAAGTCTAAATTACAAAATGTATTTTTTCTTGAATATGGTGTGTTGTCATGGTCAAGTAAATAGCATTTAGCAATAATAGTAGTTTTAGGCAAAAGATTGTATAAAGTAGTAACAAATGCAACATGATAAACTGTTTGGTTAGATTTTCTACTTATTAAAGTAGGTCTTCTATTTTCTATGACCAAAAATCACGTTTTAATAGCATCGTTGGTAATATATATATATATATATATATATATATATATATATATATATATATATATATATATATATATATATATATATATATATATATATATATACTTGATTTCATCAATGCTCTTGATCAGCCGTTGGTCTCTGATTGTTTTCCATTCATTTGATCAGCACATAGCCATCACCCCCAGCTTGATCAGTGTTCTTGTGGTATTTTTACTAATACTGATTGGTCGTAATGAATAAACTGCAATATATGGCTGACTTCATTATGAGAGCTATGTGGTTGTGGTTGTGCAATATATATATATATATATATATATATATATATATATATATATATTACAAATCCAAGCGATCAATTTTCAATATTGCATCATTTACAAGAAAATGGTGGCATTAGTACAATGCAAGCACTTGAGACTAGGTTTTTTGAGTTTACATGAATACAATATATAACAAGACAACGCTAGAAATATACATATTATTTCAATGCCTATAGGTTGGATAAGTTTGGTAAGAATTTTGATGGGCACTATTGCCTAGTTGGTCCCCCTATACTTCATATCTTATTTTGGTTTATTCTAAGTTACTCAGCTTAAGTGGTAGCCCATGAGGCCCACGTGTGTAGGAGAGAAGCTACTTTGAATATTACCTTTAGGGCACTTGTGGGTTTAGAGCAATTCAACTACATGTGTACTTCATATTTTTAGTGTGATGAATAGAGTGGTGTCTACTTTGGGGTTTA
>MU834201.1:0-48770 GCA_029204225.1 Diphasiastrum complanatum | reverse complement strand
TCTCTTCCGGTGAGCAAAAGAAGTGGGATCGACGAGATGCACAAGCAACATTCAGTCATTGCATTATCAGTGAAGAGATCTATCCTTCCACATATTAGATCATGCAAGACTTCCAAAAGTGCTTGGGAGACTCTTGCAAAGATGTTTCAAGTAAAGAATGCGGCAAAAGTGGTATATCTTCGAAATCAACTTTCTATCTTGAAGATGCAAAAAGGTGATTTGCTTACAAACCACTTGACGAAGATCAAGGATCTTCGAGAGGAGCTTCTTAGTATTGATGAGGTGATTGAGAACTCACAATTTGTATCTATTACTCTCAACTCTCTTCCTAATTCTTACCTTCCATTTGTGTCATCATTGAGCATTTCTCTTAGGGGACAGCAAATCTCCTTCGACGAACTTGTTGGCTTACTTCTTCAAGAAGAGCAAACAAGGATCAACTTTGGTGAACAAGAAGATCAAGCTTTCTTTGCAAAAGGCAAAGGCAAAGGCAAAGGCAAGTGGAAAGGGAAGCCTTCTTTCAACACTTCCAAAGATGATCAAAATCTAAGGAAGCTCAAGATCAAGGCTCCAAGAAGAAGGGTAAGTGCCACTATTGCAAGAAGTTTGGGCATCACATCAAAGAATGTAGGAAGAGGCTTGCAAAGGAAAAGAGAAAGGTAACGATACAAGTACCGCAATCAATACTTTGGAACAACAATTTAAAAGGAGGATAATCTTTTCGATAATGATTATGCTTTTGTCACTAATAATCTCATCTCTCCTCAAGACGAGATTTCTGCCATTTCAAATCTTGCTGGTTTTTCAGCAGAAAACAGCTCATCTTCAGCTTTACAAGTTGTTGTTTTTTCATCTATTGATTGGGTGATTGATAGCGGTGCCACACGCCATATGACTTATAACAAAGAAGTCTTCAAAAAGCTTGTAAAAGTGCATGATGGAAGCAAAGTTCAAGATGTTGATAACGGCTCTTATCCTATCAAAGGTATTGGAGTGATCCCCATTATCTTACCCAATGGTGAGGAGAAGTACACATGACTGATGAAAGCCTGAGGGATAAAACAGTCAAGCTGTTGTCGTTGTCTCACAGATCTTCGAACTGCAGGTGCTTGATCAGATGATTCTCCTTGGTGAATGATTGGGACCTTGAAGACGGGTAAAGGTGAATCAATAATGGACTACTTTACTCGAGTGAAAGATCTGAGAGGGCAACTTATTGCAATTGGAGAAAGTGTTCAAGATTCAGTATTGGTATCCATTGTACTTAATAGTCTACCTTTGGCCTATCAAACCTTTGTAATGATGCTATCGTTAAGAGAAACGAGGCCTTCTTGTTAGAAATCCATAAATCATAATATGGATGGACAGACTAGGATTCGAACCCAGGACCTCCCTCATACCGGATGGGATGCTCTACCACTGAGCTATCCGCCCTGTTTGATAGTTCTCTCTAGAGTGTGGATGGATATTCCAACACTTCTTTCGATGAGCTAAATGCTATCTTACTATAGGAAGAAATGAGACGACAAAATATTGTCAACAAGGACGATTTCAAGGAACAAGCATTCCTGGCAAAGAAGCAAGAGCAAAGTTCCAAGAAGGGTGGCAAAGGCAAGAAGAAGAAGAAGAAGCAGCAAGATATGGAGGAGAATCAATCAAATCGGTCAGAAGATGGAAAAAAAGTGGTTCAAAAAAAAAACTGCTTTACGGAAAATCAGGACATTATGCAAAAGAGTGCTGGCACAACAACCTCAAGAAAAAGCAGGAGGGGAATTTTGTTGAAGAAGAAGAAACATCTAATGCAACATTGAGTGCTTTGGATCTTGAAGACTATGAGTTGTTTTAGGCATCGAAATCTTCTAGTAGTGGCTTCTTGAAGGAAGATGACTATTGGTTTATTGATTCAGGAGCTTCGAAGCACATGACACCTAGGTGAGACTAGCTATCTAATTTTCAAAAATTAGATGATGGGTCAAATGTGAAGTTGGGGGACAACTACACATATGATATAAAGGGAGTTGGAAAAGTACAAGTACAACTACCTTCAGGGAAGATTGGAAACATAAAGGATGTGCTTTACTAGGAATCAAGAAAAACTTACTCTCAGTATCAGCTATTGCAAAGCAACACATGGTGGTGCAGTTTGACGAACAGCGGTGTCTCATCAAGAGGAAAAATAATGAACTAGTAGCTGAGGGCATACTTGCAGGGTGGTTGTATAAACTTCAAGCTCAGGTGGTGGATGATCATGCAAGTGTTGCGGATACTGGATCATTGGGGGCACGAGAGGTTTGGACATCTGAATTACAAAAGTCTACAAGTCTTGAGGAAATTTAACATGGTTACAGGTTTACCTCAAGTCGTTTCTGATCACAAGGTTTGTGAAGGCTGTGTCTTAGGCAAGCATCATATGAAGAAATTTTTGCCTACTACATTCAGGGCAAAAAATGTTCTAGAACTTGTTCATACAGATTTGTGTGGTCCTAAGAGGACTCAATCTTATGGGAGAGCAAGTCACTTTATGGTGTTTGTGGATGACTATTCTAGGAAGACATGGATCTATCTTCTAAAGAATAAGGGTGAAGCTTTCAAGTATTTCACGTGGTTTAAGACACGGGTGGAGAAAGAAACAAATAGACAAATTAAGATACTTCGCTCGGACAAAGGGGGAGAGTATCGTTCTACGAAATTTCAGGTGTTTTGCAAGGATCAAGGTATTAAGAGACAATTTGCAAATACGGACACGCCTCAACAAAATGGAGTTGCAGAGAGAAAGAACTGGTCTATAGTAGAAACTGCAAGGAGTATGCTCAAGAGTAAAAATCTTCCAAATATGTTTTGGGGTGAAGCAGTTAGGACAGCGGTTTATCTTTTGAATCGAAGTCCTACAAAGGTTGTAGAGAATCGAACTCCAGAGGAAGCTTACACGGGTCGGAAGCCAGATGTAAGTCATTTGAGAGTGTTTGGGAGTATTGCTTATTCTTACATACCTAAGGATTCAAGGAGCAAATTGGATTCTAAGGCAACCAAGTGTTTATTTCTTGGTTATGATAATCAAGAGAAGGGATACAGGTTATATGACTTGGAGGGTAAGAAAATAATCATAAGTAGGGATGTAGTCTTTGATGAGAAGGCAAGTCATAAAGATACAGAGATATATTTTGATAAGGATCAAGATGGAGGAATCCCTATATTATGTGATGAGTTATTACAGGAACCTGAATCGACACATGTATCGCCTACGCCAATTCAAGAACCTATAGTGACTTTGGTTGAGATAGGAAAGAGGAAGGAGAGATCAAGTATATGGGATACTTATTCACCTCCCACTTCACCAAGCAGAAAGCATCCTACATCAGAAGCTAGAAGATTGCCTAGATGGTACTATGAAACTATCAAGGATAGTGTTATTATGGAACAGGGAGAGTCCAGTACGCATGGAACTAGGAGATCAGCTAGACGTAAAAAGCAACATGAAGATCAAGATCGACAGGAGGTTCGACAGGAGGATCATCATGAAGATGGGGATGTACATTTTGCATATATGGCCACAATATTAGAAACCAAGGATCCATCTACTTTGAGAGAGGCTGAAAAGGAGGACATTTGGAGGATAGCTATGGATGAGGAGTACGACTCAATCATGAAAAACAAGACTTCGAGACTTGTTCAGTTACCTACAGGTAAAAAGGCCATTGGATGCAAGTGGGTCTATATAACTAAGTACAGATTAGATGGTTCTATAGATAAACATAAGGCAAGATTGGTGGCAAAAGGTTATGCTCAACAAGAAGGGATTGACTACGAGGAACTTTTGTACCAGTTGCTAAGTCTACTACTATGAGGACTGTTTTATCATTGGCAGCTCAGTTTGGATGGGATATTCAACAAATGGATGTAAAGAGTGCATTCCTGAATGGATTTCTAGAGGAAGAAGTCTACATGGAGCAGCCAAAGGGATACATAGTACCAGGACATGAAGACAAGGTTTGCAGGTTGGACAAGGCACTATATGGACTTAAGCATGCACCCAGGGCGTGCTACACGAGGATTGACACATACTTTGAGGAGCTTGGCTTTCAGAGAAGTAGTTCGGAGCATACACTTTATGTTTTGATCATCTTGTCTAATAGTTTCTTTGCATTCCAAGAGCAGAGAGAAGTAACTCATGGGCCGACGAGGGCATTGGTTAGGCGGGAGAGGTGTTTATGCAACCATATGATCCACGAGTACTTGGTCGCTTGGCGTGGCAGGCCCCTTTTTAATGCTACCTAGGAGACGGTACCCTAGCTTTGTCATTGCAAACGAAGTTACCTGAGGGGAGAAGGGATGTTATATTTTTTACTCTCTATCTCAATTATTTACAGTTTTCATAGATGGGATGTAAATTTTGTAATTATTCCAATTACTGAAATGGCTAAATCACCCGCCTGTGGTGATCTTTGTAATTGAATTGCTAATAAATTGTAACTAGAGCTACTAGACCTCGGAGTCGCATGCTAAGCTTTGGTTTAGGGTACTGGGTCATAGATTAGGAATGGCTAGATTTACCTCCTGAAAAGTAGGAGAGAGTTGAACATGACATGTATCATATGCTCACTGGGACAATTGATATAGTGCATGTGTGATACAAGTCATAATTGATCGGTCAAACATGACACGTCATATTCTCGATGGGATGCTTGGTCCAATGTATGAGTGACACAAGTCAGCCCGCTCACTTGCCTATGTGTCAAGGTACTGCCAAGTTGCGATGTCAAGCACTTGAAATCGATTCAGTTATTATTAGTTCCTAAAGAACTAAAAAATCAACACCCTGTTATGTACTTGGCATGATATGCACAGGTTTAAGTTTGTTTAGTATAAGGGATACAGGACGAGAGTAATGTTCGCTCTGTTCAGTCATCAATCTTGTATTTTATGTGTTGTGATTTGTTCTTGTGAATTGTCTTTGCTTCCATACGTTTTAATCATCAGGTCATCAAACTTTGGCTTGGAAAAGAAAGCCTTCAAGGCAGCTGCATGTCCATTGGCAGGCCATTGGAAGGGTCATTCAAAAAGCGCGAGAAAAAGCAAATACTAGCCAATGCCTTGGACAAAGACCTATGCCGATAATAAGGAATAAGGATGCACCTAAGCTCTGAATTACCTAAGAAAGGTATAATTTACCGAATCATAAGGGCGTGCGTTTTCCAAGCTACAGACCGAGCGCACTCCAAACTGCAAAAAGAATGGAAGGCCTCCCATGAAATGAAAGGCCTCTCCTGCGCCTTCATCTAAGTAAACCAGAGCATCCTGTAGCTCATCCGCAAACTGTAAACACATAAAAAGAAGGAATATCAAATAACAGCATAAAAGGTAATCAATCAGTTCTCACATTATAGAATTAGGTGTCGACTCTATGGCAAGTTTATAATAGAATAAAGAGCAGAATGCATGAGTTTCAGAATTCTACCAGTGTCGAAATTTCATTGCTGAGTAAAGCAAAGCAAAGTATTCAAAGCTTCAGAGTGATTCATTTGATAATGTTGAATTATTACTGTGCAGTGTGTATATACATATTCCCTTCGGAAATCACGAGTGAGTGGCCTGAAGATCAGCCACGCATCAAATTTATAAAATTAGACCGCAAATGCCAAATCCTGTTATTGATGCATGCGAAGTAAGTACGTACTTGACCAAGACTTTGCCTGCAAGCTGCGATGAAATCCGTGGTTGCGGCAGCAGAAGCAGCAGCCATGTCTTCCTGTCTGTTCCTCTGGAACAAAATCCAGATCCAAAACAATACTCGAACCAAGTCAGTCTAGAAAAAAAAATAGAGATCTATCTGCAAACAAAACCTCCTCATCCTCCTCCTCCTGAGCGAGAGCCCTTTCCCTTTCCCAATATTCTTGTGCATATCTCCATTCTTGCTCCTCTCCTACTCGTGCTCTCTCCTCTTTGTTTATTGTTTGTTAGGAAGAGAAAACTTTTGCTTCTTTTTCTCTTCTCTTCTTCCCTTTTGCTTTTTCCTCTTGTTTTTGGCACTTCTTCACACCTGCTTCACAAGTCCAGGTATGTAATGGCCCTTGGGAGAGCCATGGGTATGGTTTTGGCAGCCACAATGCCTTTTGGGGGGAGGAGTAAATCGTAGAGGCACTTGGGGAGTTTGAGCCCTCTATGCCATGAGCCAGAGTTCTTTTTTTCAATTTGAGTGCTTGGGTAGCTATGAGCGACATGGTGCCAGGCCATATTGGAATAATATCCCATAAGCAAAGCCTTTTAACAAATTTGTCTAGAAAAACTAAAAACAATTCCCTTGTCTCATGTAACGATGGGTGTCGACAAAATTGAGTAGGCACTCACTCAGCAAGTTACACGACGGAGGAACCATATTACGTGCGACCAATGGTTATTATCAACGTAATTGGTTGTAGTTATAATTCTTAACCTATTTGTACTTTTGTGAAAAATGTAATACCAATTGGTTCAAAAAACATGAGAATAAAAGTTGGTCACAAAAAAAGAAAAGAGTGAGCCCATTACTCGTTTTTGTTACGTATCTATGCAGAAAAAATAAAAATTCATGAGTAATTAGACAAAATATACAACAACAAATTAGGAGGCAAATCGTATCATATGATTCCGGCTCTCAAAATAATGTGCGTCCAGCGTGAAGAAGCACTTAATGTAAATGAGTGCATGATGCCTCCAATCCTCTATTTCGACGAGGCAACACCAATCTTATCCATTGAATTTGAAATCACCTAGTTGGGACAATTACGGTGCTGTAGATAAGGCCCATTAGATTTTCACGAACCGTTAGATTTGAAGTAAAAGGGCCCGAAGGTCAATGAAAGGCATTTTGGCCTTCATTTTCATCAAAAAAATTAAAGCTGAAGCTAATTATGCCCTTATGAGTGACATCTTCAATGCGAGGAACCAACATCCTCTGAGGAGGCGAATGACTTGAAGGTATAAAAAGGGGCTATGAGACATGAATTGGATTCCATTGAGAGATATGGTACACGTAAGTTGGTTGATCATTCCTCCAAATAAGAAACCCGTTGACAACAAATGGGTATACAAGACCAAATTTCATGTAGACATATAAATTGTGAGCACAAGGCATGATTAGTAGTCAAAGGCTATGAATAAAGCAATATTGATTATGACGAAACATTTGCTCCCATAGTGAAATGGACTACTTTATGTTTGGCAATTGCATTAGCTTCTTATTTTGGGTGGAAAATCTACCAAATGGATGTGAAGTTTGCTTTTTTGAATGGTGACCTGGAAAAAAATATATACATGTTCCAACGACAAGGCTATGTGATCAAAGACCAAGAAGACAAAGTGTACTTGTACCCTACAAGAATTGTAGTGATTTCCGACGAGATTTCCTACGTGAAATCGCACTTTAATTTTTTTTTGAATCGATGCGGGCGTCGAAAAACGTGTCGCAATAGGGTCGTCAAAATCCGTTGCATTTAAAATCCGCCGAAATCCGACGACAAGCCCAAAACCGGCAATCGACCGGTAAAAATATTTATCGGAAAAAATGCCACGTGGACGTCAGATTCCGACGGCCCAGCCACTTGGACGTCAGATTCTGACGTCCACGTGGCAGGAAAAAAAAAACGTGAAAAACAAATTCTGTTTTTTTTTTTTTCCACGTGGACGTCGGATTCCGACGATTTTTTTTTTCCCTTTTTTTGGTTTTCCACATGGCCATCGGAATCAGACACTTTTTTTTTTCTTTCATAATCCAACAGATTTTAAATGTGTCGGGATTTCGACACTACTAAAAAAATAGAAAAAAGCTAAAATTTCATGATACGAACTCTTACTTCAGTGTGGAGATTATGACAAGAACTGCAAATATACTATGTATGGCATATAGTACTACATAGCAACTAACCTCTTACAATCGTTTCAAACACATGGAATGAATATTTAGATCAACTATGATTCACAATATTAATCAAGTCACTCATACACTACGAACCCATTCGTTAACTTATCTAATACTCATAGGCGTAGTAAAGGCTTGCAAAGTAGAAGCAGCAATGGTCAGATGTATTCTAGAGGTAGCAATGTTAATAATCACATCTCTCAACTCTCTTTTGGAAATCAGCAATGATCCTTCAATACTTTGGAAGTCAATGTTCAATTTCTCAACGGCTATAACGTGATTGAATGGTTAGATGGCTCACTCATCTGGCAGTGATGGTAGGCCAGCTCTCCAAATCTTGCAAGGAAAACTGGGTTCTAACTCACAGAACAGAGATAATTAAGCACTCCATAGCCAAGATATCTCAAGCTTCCAACGGAAATAGTGAGCCAATGGCACTCTTCAAAGTTCATTTTGAGTTCTGATTTTCAATAGAAATGCCATCATACTGAGCACGCTTCACCAGCTTTCTCTAGCTGATATCTCATTTTACATGTATCGGGCGGCGATGGATTACCCTTTATGGCTCAATAGGGAGTTGCAACAAGATAGCCATATTGGATTAATCAATGAGAAAAAGTGGTAGCTCTACATCTTTGATGGTAGAGATGGTTATGATCTTCATTCAAACCTCAAGAGCTCTCAGTCTCACACTATTTCACAAAGAACATAACATTAAATCTAAACTCTAAAATCTACAAAGAATATAACATTAAATCAAACTCTTCTATCTATATTTTTCTTGCTCTCTCTGTCTCCCACACACATCCTTCTCTTCCTCTCTCATTTGCTCACGATCATAAATTACTAAGACACATATTTGTGTTTAACTACATAAAATATACAATACAAGGAAGATAGTATACAAAAAAAAGTTACAAAGAAAGAAATCTTAGTTGTACATAACAAAACAAAGAATCGTACTTGGAATGAGACAAATGGAATTGATAGAGTTGAGAAAAAGCGCCAAAAGCCGATCTCCAACAATCTCCTGCAAGAATTAAAAATAAGAAAACCCTAGAAAAATGACGCGGCTTTGAGAATTCAGTCACAAACGTCGGATTCCAACATTTGTATTATGCGTTGGATTCAGACGTCCGCTTTATGCTTTTTTTTTTATGCACGAACAAGTGACGTCATCAATTAAAAAGTTGCAATCTTTGAAATGGGATGTCGAATTCAGACATATTTATTGTGCCTCGAATTCCGACGTCCGTAAAAAAAAAATTAGCAAAAAAAAATTTGTTCTGGCAAAAAAAAAAAGTTTCGGCAAATTTTTTTTTTTTTTTGTTTCGGATTCTGACGTATTATTGTGTCGGATTCTAACATATTATGAAATTTTTTTTAATCTGTCAGGAGCTTGTGTCAGAAATCGCGCATTTTTTTGTTGTGGTATAAAGCAATTTATGGTCTAAAGCAATCACCACAAGCATGGTATGGACACATCGATAATTATTTTCTTTCCAACAATTCTATAAGAACAAACTATGATCCCAACTTATATGTGCTTACTAGTGGGGATAGTAATGCTTTGGTTATGTGCTTTATGTTGATGGCATCATTATCACAAGAAATTATAAAGACCTTGTGAAATCCATTAAAGCTGACTTGTGTAAGCAATTTAAACTTAGATCTTATGCACTATCGTCTAGGGGTAGAAGTGTGGCAAGATGCATATAATATCATACTCTTACAAACTAACTATGTGCATGAAGTTTTGGAAAGATTATATGTGTCTTATTGTAAGCCATTAACTGTACCCAATGAGATAAGCAAGAAGCTGAGATGTTGAGGGTGATCCTGGCAAATGCTTTGCTCAGTCTCCACTTGGTGATGCTGGCTGCATCACCTTCTGGTTTGAGCTCTATGCCATCAACGATGTCCCACAATTATTTGGCTAGTAGTATAACCTTTGTCTTGAATTTCCAGAGATGGTAGTTATCTCCATCGAATCAGTGAGAGATGAACTAGATGATGGAGCCATTCTAGTTGAACGAGATCGTTGGTAGAAACAACGATTGTTGGAATACTATTGGTTGCACGTTTGCTAGAGAGACATCTTGGTAGAAACAAGATTGATAATCCGCAGTAGAAATGTAGATTACTGAAATGCCTGCTTTAATACCATGTCGTAAAACGTGGGGACAGGTAGCGGAAGCTTGAGTGTGGTCATGTAGGAACGGAAACGCAACAGTTAGCAGCAGAAATATTCAAGATGAATCATTCATACAAAATTGTTCGAGGTCCATATTGTTAAAATACATCGCATTCCACCAAGTGATCTATTTTCCTTAACCCTCACCATGAATGATCCCACTCCGAATTACAAGTGGGCAGAAAAGTTTCTGAAAAGTTATGTGTGGCCCTCAAAGCTCGCAGATCCACCACCAAATGTGGACATCTTCTACACATGTTGGTCACAAAACAACTGGGACAACAAACAGTCGCGACCCTCGAAGAGCTAGAGGACATATATTCGTGTCAAGTTATTTGGAATACGTAAACACCACTATGAATGAGATATTACCTGATGACTTCATCTATTCAAATGAATTACCTTACTTGTTATGCACGTATAAATCGCATAAAGAAACTTTCAGATGGATTACGAATGCACACAATTGCTAATTTTCTAGACTTGCAAAATTCCTAACAGGTGCTCTTGGTATGTTGTATCCTTTCATCATGAAAGGTGCAAGCCTTAAGGGAAACACATCCAAAAGCGTCCTAAATAGGGATACATCCTTACTATGGCAATGTGATTCATCTGTCGACTTTTATCTTCACTTACCCAAATTTGTATATACTATGAAAGCAACCAATATTTCCAAGTGTTACAAAAATATTTCTATGGACGGAACTGACGGTTTGAGAACTATTATGAGTAAACTGATTTGTTCAGCATTTAAGGTCGCTAAAATCAAAATACTTAGGTACAAACGGTGTCTGGGTCCAATGATTTTTATTGGTCTTCGGAAAGAGCATTTTCAGATGAATGGAACAATATAGACAAGGACACCTTATGCAAATGGAATTCCTACTTCATAGACAATTGTATAATCAGACTTGGCAATCATACCTGGCGACAGGTTTGAGGTATACCCATGGGTTTTTCATGCTCACCAATGTGGTGTAACTAGTATCTTTCGTATTTTGAGGTGCATTTTTTTAGAAAACTGCAAAATCAGGACAACTTAAATTTATGAACAATTTCAAATATTCTTTCAAATACATCAACAACATATGCTTTATCAATAGTCCTATGGTTGGACGTTTCCTAGACAAATCCTAACCAAGAACACCTAATAATCCATTTTGGATCTATCTCTTGGAATACCTTGAGGTAGATGGAAACAAAACTACAAGTAATTTGGTGAACTTCCTGAATATTACCATTTCATTCGACCCGATTATCGGTTCTACACACTTGTCCAAATATGATAAAAGAAGGGACCTTCCATTTCACTTTCTGCATTATATACACCTTGCCTCTAATAGACCTATATTTAATTTATATAAGGTCATTATATCGCAGATGATAGCAGCCATGTGTTGTTGTAATGAACAAAGAACGTTCCTTAAAGAAGTATGAACACTTATTGATACTTTTCAAAATAATGGCTTCTCTCGGGATAAATTGTGTCTGATCATAAACAAGCTTTTGGATTGTGAGGTTTTTTTTTGGACTACTATTTGATTTGCCTACAAATATTAACACTCTTTTGGTGGGCAGTTAGCTTTCCCTTAGGGGGGAGCTAGCTGCCCCCTGACAGATTCACTAATTGTGGGTACGGTTGGTGGGCTCTCTCTCTCTCTCTCTCTCTCTCTCTCTCTCTCTCTCTCTCTCTCTCTCTCTCTCTCTGTCTCTCTCTCTCTCTCTCTCTCTCTCTCTCTCTCTCTCTCTCTCTCTCTCTCTCTCTCTCTCTCTCTCTCTCTCTCTCTCTCTCTCTCTCTCTCTCTCTCTCTCTCTCTCTCTCTCTCTCTCTCTCTCTCTCTCTCTCTCTCTCTCTCTCTCTCGCTCGCTCGCTCTCTCTCTTGATACCTAATTATAATCTACTTTACTTGGAATTATAGCTTTACTGAATATATGGCCCCTTCAAGTTTTATTTCTAAGGCGGGAATCTTGCCTATTTTAAAAAATAACCTCCACTTGCATTAGAGGCATTTTCAATGGTCAAGATCATCTGTATGTCATCCTACGGTCAAAATTGGTTACTCCTTCAACAAGTCAACTAATGGATTTTACCTCTTAACCTTATCAACACCGCAGGACTTTACCTATATAAGGGTGGCACACTCCACCTGCTCTCACCACTCTTCTTCTCTCTTTTCTCTTCCTCTCTTTGGCAAGGCAGACTTGGAAATACATTGCCCAACTATCATCGGTAAGACAACGATCTACAACACCACCGGTAAGTGGTTTCAACACTTGTTTCTTTTTGCATTTGGAATGCATGAAACAACATTATGATATTGCAAATAGCATCATTCTTATCAGCGCTAGAGAGCGCGGCCCATACTTCATCTTTGTTTGCATTTTCAGTTGGCGGTTTCCAACAATAATGCAATAGTTTATGCCTTCTATCCATCGTTGGTCATGTAGGACATAATGTGGCTAATAGCGGCAATGCACTGGTTATCCACCACTATGGATTGGTGGTACTCACTCTTAGTTTCTATGAATGATATCTGGTTGTTGGCTAGCGATGATGCTACATGTTTTTTGAGCACACCGTTATGTAAAGCACACAATATATGTAAACCTTCTTGAAACACACATGATTGATGATTACATTTGAGCTTTTATGAGGGAGTCCATCATTGTTGTCCCAACGATGAACTACCAATTTGTTTGGTTAATATATGTGCTGCGAATGTGAACCATCTTGAAACACATCTCTTTGAAAATTACATTCGATTGAACATGAGGTCCTACATTCCAACACGTACAATTTTGGGTTATGTGAGATCCTTACAATTGATTTTATTTGAAAGTCCTCGTCAATGTGACTGTACTAAGGAAGTATTAGATGATGTATAGAGTTCCAAACATGAGCTCCATAAGATAAAAATAGGTCCCAACACTCTGCATTTGGTATCTTGATATTTATTGATCAAATCCAAGAAGGAGATACTATATAGTTGGACTACATCGTCTAGTTTTTTTTTCTCTAGCTAGTAATGTCATTTCAATGTCAGTAGCTGAGTAGTCGTACATGAAACAAGTGTATGTCTTATCATTGATTTGATCCGTGATTATGGCCACCTCGTTGTGTTGAAGTTTGTAGCATTGTGTGAATTGCCTTCTTATCCCATGGTCATTACATAAGTCTTTGAATCCAGTTGATTCGTCTCACCACCACGATCTAATCACAAGGTCTTGATCTTCAGTCTAGATTGATTTTTCACCATGTCTTTGAAATGTTTGATGTCATGAAATATCCCCAATGGACATCATCCTCATTAGCCCACGCAAATCTTTATGAATGAGCTCCAACACTTTCCTTTCATAAGTAGCTCCACCTTTCTTAAACATCTCTCAATGTTGCTTGCCATACATACACACTTCAAAAATATGTTCCTTCTTATCATCTATTGTTGGCAAACATGTAACAATGTTGAGTCTTTTTATTCATATTTATATGTACAAGTCTCATATGTCATATAATGCAAGATTGTATTGTCCATGAATAGAGGCATTTGAGTTTACATAGCCTATTGCTAGGCTTCCAATAACCTTAAAACATATCTTTGATCAGACATATCTCCTTGTCAAAATAGCCTTTTAGTCGTTGATCGACAATCACATTGAAACTAGATCTTTGTAAGCCCTAGCATGTACACACATTTTTAAAATGTTTTTTTAACTTACTACTTGGTAGTTTGATTTGGTGTCATATCAATACCTCTTATTTGGATTTCATCTCCACTAGCTTAAGCAACATTGTTGCCATTTTCTATGCTAGTGACTAAAAAATGAGTCATATACCATCTTTCATCCTTATTGCTCTGTGAAACTAAGATTGGTACAAATATACTAGCTTGATCCCCTTCTTCTAATTCTGTCAATTTGTTTTGGATTGCTTTGTCTTTTCCTTCTTGATATTTGTCTCAGTCTACAATAATATTTGGTTATAATGTCCTACAATTTTTGTTGATGAGGATAATCTTCTTCTTCAACTTCCAAACAGTCTAATTTGAAACGTCGTCTAGCTTACTAGCTTCAACGACGACTGACTCTCTTATATTTCCGCAATGATGTATAACTACCCCCTATTCACAACTTTTCAATGATATTTGAGTAATGTCAATGCTTTGGAAAAATTTGGCTAGAAAAATTTTACCAGGTCATGTCACCATCAAATCTGACTTTAAAAATAGTCTCCACATTATGCAGTTCCTAGTTCGGCAAATTGCTTTGTTCACAAACATTGAAACCGAATGGAGGATAAATAAAACTTGGAGAGAATCTCATGTGGATGGAGGAGAGGAAGCGATATATTCATTTTAAAACGAGAATGTCACTATTCCATTATTATTCATTTGTTTTAAGAGTCAGACACATGGCAAGTGCTATGTGGCATGTTTCTCACTCGTAGCTTAACACATGCACGATGCATAGTAGGAGTGCACATTCCACCCACACCAACACTTGCCATCCTCTCACTCACAAGGCACATTAGGCGACTAACTTTCAGATGCCAAGGTGGTTACAATCACATGCACTAAATCACGAGACCCAGGTAAGATCTTACTTTTTGGGATGCCAAGGTCATCTTGAGCACTTGCACTTAACAGACCCTAGAACGAGTGGTCTGACATGAGATAAGGCCTAAGAAGAGTCCAAACGGTAGGCTAATAGTAGGACGAGTTCCTAAGACGCCTAGCATCAATATGAAATCACAACTCGAGATGACTCTTTACATCAATATGAAATCATGACTCGAGACAACTCTTTACATCCAAAAGTGGCCAACCTCCTAGTAGTGCACGTAAAGCACTAAAAAAAAATTTGCTTTGTATTTTGAGTAACCTTAATTAGAAGAATATGACAGGTGTCACAACTTCAAACATCAAAGGAACCTTACACTATGTAAAGTTCCTCTTAAAAAATTGATTTACCAGAGGTAAAATATGACTGATATAATCTGTAAAAGCGCTTGTAAAAATTCTATATAAAATCTGTAAATTTCATGTGTATGGATATAAAATCATGTAGCATGCCCAGATATTCAAAATGGTCAAGGTGCATGTGGCCAGGCCTTTTAGAAACGCCCACATTTTCAAAATGGAACAATGAGAATACGCCTTTTTTTTTTCCTCAAAAAGAGAATACATTTTCAAATTCAAGCGATGGAATGGAGTGAAAAGGGAGAAAGGCGGGGGGGAATGCAAAAGCAGAGTAGGAGAGAGGCAATGCGGAGAGGCGGATGCTGCAGGAGAGCAAACAGGATGTCGCTATGATCTGGTATGTCGCATTTAATGCATCTATCTCTCTTACATCCTGTATCGTTTGTTTTTTGGCTTTGAGATGATGATGATGATGTCTTTTGACTGCCTTGCTTAAGTGTTTGAGTTGCTGTGTGCGGCTTCTTTGCACCTCCGGATCCCCATTGTTGCAACAGTACATTTTGAATGTTAATCAATGAATGGGCTGTTTCTGTCATTCATGTTATAGTTTTAATGTTTCCGAATCCTTTTCTCCTTCTATTTATCTGTTCTGAGCATGTTTTTTGCTATGGGTTGAGTGTTATTAGGTTCCTAACTTTCGCATGTTCTTAGCGTAGGTTTTCCTTTCAGTAGCTTGTTGATTTTTATGTATCGCTCTGTCTTTTCTGTCCTCGGTAGTAGCGGTAGCATTAGTATTGGTGTTTGCTACACTTTTAGGCGGATCAATCTGGTAGCATCTTGCTTTTCCTCTCAGCGCTGTGCTGTGCTGTGGCTGTGGATTGATCGCACACCTGCTTTTGCACGGATTCACAATCAATCTGTCATCGCACTTCCTAATTGTCCCCAAAGTCTATCAGAGATAAGGTGTGCTTGAGAAGTTTTGTACTTTGCTCAAGGCTCAACTTCAGAGAAGGGCTTCTAATCTATGATTTGCAATCAATCATCCCTTGAACTTAACGATGAGCTTTGAAATAGGGAACACTACTTGAAATGCAAGTAGTACAACCGACTGAAGTTAGTCATCAAATTTGATTTGCAACTTTCTTTGGCCACCTCTTTTTCTCCTCTTTCTTTGGAGCTACTGCTGTGAGAGTAGATGTCGATTTGTAACCCTTTTTGATCTCATATTCGATCATAATTAGGCAATTGTGAGTTGGTCTTCTTGATCCTCTGTTGAATCTCATTAGCGTCTTTACGTGGTGCTTTCAAGTTGTTGTTTCAGCTTAGAACGTCCACCTTATAGAAGATTTTGAGCATGTTAAAGCACTTATGCATTGTGAAGATCTGATTATTTTGTAGATTTATTTCTTTAGAGATCACATCCTAAGAATTGGACTGTGTCTTTAAGCTTAATGATGATTTGTTCTTGTTTTGCATTTTGTGGTTGTTGATCGTGGTTTGCAGAGGAACATTTGAGCTTATATCATGTGCTATTGTCAAGCCAATGCAATTATACGTAGGTGAAGCTTCTTTGCTAGCCTCACTATGTGCATTTCTAAGCATTCACCACAGCTAGCATATCTACAACCTCCCAAAGGGCCTGCTTTGGTAATCATCTTCCGCCCAAAGTTTTTTTTGTTTAACAATTTTTTGGACATCCATTCAATGTTGCAATTCATTATCACAAAAACTTGTAGCTTAATTGTGTTGTGAAGGTCCAAGGCTATTCAATTCTTTTTGTCTACAACATATCTCTTTAAGGTACAAATGACCTCTTATTGAACATCTTTATGTATACATGTTGTTCCCAATGCCCACATTCGGAACAAATTGTTGTTTTTAACTTTTTTACATCTAGAAATAAGCCCAATTTTGTGTATGGAACAAAATCCTACCCCTTGAGATACAAAACAAGCATCATGAGTGTCACATGCAAGGTTACCAGCGGATTCGAACCGGGCCGATTCGACCGGTTCGAACCGTCCAGGTTGGTTCGAATTGGAAAACGGTTCGAACCCCAAATTTTTTTTAGGAATGTTTTTTTTTTGGGTTTTTTTGGTTTTTTTTGGTTTTTTGGTTTTTCTTCCTTTTTCTTTTTTCCAGTTCGAACCAGCTCCGAATGGTTCGAACGATTCGACCCATGGTTCAAGGTTCGAACTGCGATTCGTGCAACTATGGACTCACGTGTGCAATGTGTTTTTTATACCTAGCATGAGACTTAGAATACAAATAATCAAACAATGATCAATTTTTTGTGAAAAATAAGGAGGATTGGCTTAAAGTGAACCTTTATTCATTTGTAATAGAAGGTTAATTTAAATACACATTGAACTTTGCACGCTTTGCATGGCAGCCATTTGTTGAGGAGTAGAAAATGCTGATAGAGTATATTAAGAAGTCCAATAGAGTTTGTGGATATCTTCGCAAGTAGTATACTTGCAAATCATTATGTAAGCATGAGCTATTTTAGGCTCTTGTACTCTGGCTTGAAGACATTGTAGTGACAAACTTTGCTAGACATAATCCACCTTCATCTAATTATTACCCTACTTGAGATATCTTCCCTGCTTTGAAGTTCTATGGCAATCATATTTCATGGTTGAAAGAGCTGCTTGAGGTGTAGCTATGCACCTTTCACTTGGAGGCAAAATTCCTCGTTGGTTCGAACGTTTGACACTTGTGGAGGCACTTCGTATTGGGGGCATAATTTTCTAGAGAAAAGATCATAATGTTGATAGAAAAATGAAAATTATAAGATCAGAAGTTGTATATGACTAATCCTAAAACTTAGTGGAATTTTTAATGTTCATTTGAGAGGGCTTTATGGTTCATAACTGTTGTACTTATATTTTTATGGATGAACGTTTTACCTATAAGGGGCATTTTTCTAAAACATCCAAGGCTTTCTAGAAGAAAGGGCCTTTTATGCCCATAAAGCCCATGGTCAGAAAAGGGCTTTATGGGCATAAAGTGCATGCTCTTTTTTCATAATGCATGATACACATGCCAGCCAAAGTGAACAAGGAAAGCATAAATTACACTATGTTTCTACGTTCGAAAAAAGCTATTTTTGGTGTCCTCAAACACATAACATGTACTGAGCCTTTATCGTACACAACAAGGTCATTGAGTAGGAGCTCTATTTTAGGGTTGAAATCAATGTTTCAAGGGCTCGTTTCATACGTCGTTTCGAAACACGTTCGAAACGCGTTTGAAACGTGTTTGAAACGACTGGTTTTGGTTCGAAACGGGATTTTTTTTTGGGGTTTTTTTTTTTTGAATGTGTTTTTGAGGGTTTACACATGTCATAGACAGTCCGGTAACAAGTAGATACATCCAATTTCATGAGAATGCTCTAGAGGATACAATTCCAGAGGAGAAGCTGTAGTATCAGTATGTGGTCACTGCCAACTGGTCACGACTCAGTGCTCACTTGACACTTTCCTCAGTCAATTATTGATATTGTCACCATTCATCATACATATTACAGTCTTGATTTTCAAACATCCAGGAACTTCCAAAAATTGTAAAGTTTAAACAGTAAAGTTAAAAACTAATAACTATTATCTATAGAAGTTAGAACTTTCAACTTTCAACTTACTACATACTACTTAGTACTTAGAAGTTACTAGTTAGTACTTACAAGTTACAACTTACAAATTACAAATTACAATGCACTGACCACTAACTTGGAAGTAACTTCAAGTTGGCTGTGGGCACTAAGTTCTAACTTCTAAGTAGTAAGTAGTAAGTTCTAACCAATATTAAGTAGCTACTAACAATTTTGAATTTACAAATCAGACTTCAGTGAATCACAAATTACAATTCAAGAGTCAAAAGTTTAAACCTTAAAGTTTAACGTAAACTGTAAAAGCAATGATGCTAAGCGTGGCCTCGGCCCTCAAGGCTCAAGCCTGAGGCCCCATGAGTCTGAAGTCAACTGTCATATGTAAACAGTAATATGTATAACAACTATGCTAGAGCCCTCAGCCTAGAGTATGCCACTAATAACTATCATCTATGATCTATGCTGAGCAGTGAGTGCCCCCCTCCCCCAATGCCCATCCAGGCTCTAGCCTCTAGTTGCCCGCCTCGGACGCTGTCGTCGTGGAGGCACTGGCATGTCCTCAGGCTCAATGTCATCCTCCCCATCATCAGAGTCACCCTCATCCTCCTCATCCGATCCCTCACCCTCAGTGGCGGATTCCTCATCTGAGTCAGAGCTAGAGGGACTCTCAGAGGTGTCTGAGACTGCTGCATGGCTCGGGCCCTCTCCAGCAATGAACATTGAAGATTCAAGAATCAACTTTGAGACTTTTAACGTAGTTTCTAGACTCTAGTAATATACTTGTCAAGAGCCATGGTGGTGCAACTCTGAAACTGCTCTCCCAGCTTATCCATAAACTCATAAAGAAGGCCTAAGGTGGAACCCTCTCTATCAGTAAGGCGAAGCACACTATAGATAGGCTGCATGGATATGACAATGGAGCGTGCATCATGCCAAAATGAAGTCCCCATCACGATCGCCTCAAATCTCCTGGCCTTGGCCTGTCGTAATCGGCCCCACTTTGCCCAATGGGGTGAAACCACTATCATCCTCAAGCTTCCATGCACTTTTATGAGCCGCTCCAAAACAATGAGCATATAGGCAAACCTAGGATGAAAATCATGAAATAAGATTTGTAATTGGTCATAGCCTATAGGCAACAAGCAGGCTCTACTATATAGCAAAATTCAAATTCTATGAGCACTGAAACTTGAAGCTAAAACAAAATTGCAATTTTCAAATCAAAAAATTGGAAACAGGTTGTCAGGTTGGAAGTTGGAACTTGGTTACCTAGTGGGGGCAGGCCTCAAAGATCCAAGGTGGAATAGGACCTGAAGATGCTCAAGACCCTCTGTCTCTTGGTGACAAATCTCAGCAAGAATCGTGCCATGTCTACAACCTCTTTGACCCAGGGTAATCTCCCAATGTCTTCAACTAGGAGGTCAAGACAATGTGCAGCACATGGACTCCATAAAATCCAAGGGTACTTCTAATTCACCATCTTCCCCATGGCAACACAATTGGACGCGTTGTCCGTGACAACCTGCATTGGAATTCCGACAAAGGTCAAATCATAACTCATGAACAATGAACATTCACCATTGAGCATTCCAAATGCAAATGTAAATTGCAAATGCAAATTGCAAATGTAAATGGCAAGTGCACATTGCAAATTGCAACGTTCAAAACAATAATCACGATTCACAATATGTAAGTTGTAAGTTGTAACTTACTAAGTTCTAACTTCAAAGTTGAGAGCTCAATGTCGAAAGTTTCAAATTTGAAACTTGAAAGTGGCATACCTGGACAACATTCTCTTTTCCGACCTCCTGAATGGCCTGTGAGATGTACTCAAACAATCTCCTGCCATCCAATGCCATGCATGGCTGCGACGTGTCAATGGATCTCAAAAACATGGTGTCCCATGCAAGAAGACACCAATATATTCACAAGATGGTGCCTCCTTGCATCGGTCCAACCATCTGATATTATAGTGCATCCAAACCTAAAACATTCGACAACACTTTCAAGTTTCAACTTGCAATTTGCAAATTTGGAGATTGAAAGTTCAAAGTTAGAAACTTGAAAGTACTAATTTCTAAAGTAGTAAGTGGCAAGTGCAAAGGCATTGAAGATGTAAGGTTACAGGTATACCTCGCCCATGACTTCCTAATGGGCTGTAGGTCAGCATCCACGGACTGCCGCTCAGCATGTAGCCTTCTTGTCCTCAACTGCTCCATGGTCGGGCCCTCCCACTCAACACCGATACGAGATACTGCTCACATCATATCCCTCCATGCAAGGGTCTGTGCCACATGAAAAGGGAGGTCACACAAGTAAAAGCACCTCCTAACAGCAATAGCAGCTGCATCCTTATGCGACTGTTGGAAAGCTGCCACAAAAACATCCCTGCCTCTCACATGTCCTCGACCGCGTCCCCTAATAGTGCTACCAATAGCACTACTGCCGCTCTGCAGGAGTCTCTCCAGAAGAAGGTGGAATGGATGCTGCAGCGGAGCTAGTGCCGACTACAGGTGCCGGCTGCGAGAATCTCGGCGCTTTGCCGCACCTGTAACAATAACATTGGTGTTACAACTTACTAGTTACGCAACAGGCTTTAGGTGATAAATTATAGTCAGTGAGAGAGCTCAGGGAACAGTCACTAATTACTCATTAGTAAATTGTAATCAAAGTTTAAAGTTATAGAATAAACTTTTAAGTTTTAGCTTTAGATCAAATTCCAAATTTTCAATCAATGTCATTGATCAAACAAGATTCAAGAATCACATGTGCCTGAAGTAGTAGCAGGAGAGTCGTCCTCGATCCCGTCAATCCTCAGTGACTCTGGGGCCTGAGTGCAAACGACGATCTCATATCCTCGAAGACGTAAAAGATGTGCCCTGATTCGAACAAGGCTACCTCCATAAGTGTTCCCGCAATACTTGCAAGTCCACTTCTTCGTGCCTGATGTGCCATAACCTGAATTAAGGGTGACGTGATCCCATAAGGATCCCGCTGTCTGGGCATTGCTAATAGCTATCTAGTGTCAACAAAACAATAACTGTATTAAATTCAGACTTCAAATTAAAAACTAATCCTAAATTCTAATTTCAAAACGGTAAACCTATGCTCTAAGTTCTAACCTCAATCTATCCTCAATCTATCCCTATCCTCTCTCTCTCTAGACTCTCTCTCTCTCAATCTCCACACACACACACATGTCACGACAGTCTCAAGCCTCACACACACACCACACAGTGCACACACACAAAGACAAACACAAACACAGTTTAACACACCACCACACACACAAACACACAAACACACCACCACACTCAAAGTTGAAAGTTCACACATGTCACACACACACACACTCCCTCTACTTCACAATGCACACAAACACACAAGCACTCCCTCTCTTTCACACACACACACACACACATGTCAAACACACAAACACTCCCTCTCTTTCACACACACAAACACTCCCTCTCTTTCACACAAACACACAAACACTCCCTCTCTTTCACACACACTCAATATCTCTCTCTCTCTCTGTGTGTCTGTCTCTCTCTCTCTCTCTCTCTGTGTGTACACCGCACCACTCTTTCTGATCATTCATATCTCTCACTCTCTGTCGGTCATCTCCACATCACACCTATTTTCTCTTCGACCCCTACAGCTAAACCCACCTACCGCTACACTTCACATCACACACCACTTTACAGAGAAGCCCTCTCCGGTCTCCTTACCTATTTCCCATATGAGCATACTTTAGAGGAGCAGTCCCTCTTTCTTGTCCAGACCATCCATACTGCAGCTTCCATTGCCTTTCCATCCCCACAGCCCAGAGACCAGCAACGTCATAGACCCTATAACCCCTGGTATGATCAGGAATGCATCCAGCTACATCAGAACCTCATATATGCTTGCTCCCATCTTCCTCATCTGACCAAAACCATATCTCGTGTCAGAACCACCAAAAAAAAGAAAATCGCATACGAGATTGGTCAGGGTAAGAAACTGATGGATCTCCTCTTTAGTTCTTCCTCAGGTTCATTCTGGAAGAGGTTCCTTCCACGGTCACCCCCACCACGGATTACAGACCTCAGCACTTGGGTCGCATA
This sequence comes from Diphasiastrum complanatum, assembly GCA_029204225.1. NCBI lineage: Eukaryota > Viridiplantae > Streptophyta > Lycopodiopsida > Lycopodiales > Lycopodiaceae > Diphasiastrum > Diphasiastrum complanatum. The sequence goes on along the minus strand of MU834201.1, from coordinate 26,053 downwards.
TGCCACATCATTGTACACCATCCCAGATACCCCTCCTCTTCCCACCTCCTGTCTCACGGATACTTCTGCCATATTCACTAACGAACTTATAGAAAAGGCCATCACATGACTCCATTCCCATAAAGCCAAAGACATTGATGAGCTAGAGGCTGAACTTCTAAAGTATGCTCCCGACATCCTCTCACCCTTTCTCTCCATCCTATTCAACCGAGCTGTCACCTCTGATTTTCCCTCTCCATGGTCCACAAACCTCATTCACCCTATCCACAAAGGCGGGGACCCCATGAAAGTTGACAACTACCGCACCATTATGATTAGTCACCTCTTCGCCAAAGTATATGGTTCTATCCTACAGTTAGAGATCAGTACAGAGATGGATGCTAGATCACTCCATGCCATTGGACAGGCGGGTTTCAGACCGGGATATACTACATCGGATCATATCTTTACTTTGAGGTCCATCATTGAGGAGGCTAAGGCCAAGAGGGAGCGTGTATACTGCTGCTTTGTGGATTTCCGCAAGGCATTTGACTCTGTGCCTAGGCATTTATTGATACAGAGACTTCATGATCGGGGCTTTCAGGAGGATACTATACAGGCGGTAGTAGCATTGTACAGGCGAGTTATTGGCAGGGTCCGACTATCAGGAGTTATTTCACCGGAGGTGGTCAGTACTATTGGTGTCAAACAGGGATGTCCACTCTCTCCTACACTTTTTGGTCTTTACTAGAGCATGTTATACAGAGTGATGGAGGGGAGGGTTGTACATTGGGCGACCTCATTATTGCTATTCTCCTTTATGCTAATGATGTGGTTTTGCTTTCACGGACGAGAGAGGGTTTGCAGCGACACTTAGATGCTCTTCTTTCTTTCTGCACACGGTGGGGTTTGTCGGTGAATGTTGCCAAAACTAAGGTTATGGTGTTCAACACCTCTAGGTCTTTCATGATGCGGCAGGAGCTTCTATGGGATGGTCATCCCCTAGAGGTTGTTGATTCCTATACATATCTAGGAGTACTATTCTCGGGGCCTACGTTCAGCATGAGACACGCAGCTATTTCCCGGGTACGGAAGGGCTATGCCTCACTGGTAGATTTGGAGAGACTATGTTTCCGCTCACACATCAGAGATGCGACTAGTAAGTGTCGGCTCTTTGCCACTATGGTTGTGCCCTCAGCTATGTATGCTTCCGAGACATGGAGTACTGGTCTGACAGCTACTGATTGGACATATATCTCCCGGCTCCAGATTCGTTTGCTCTCACGGATGATACGGGCTAAGCCCTCAGTACCACACCAGATTATCTTGGAGGAGTTCGCGGTCCCCCCCATTCAGATTGAGGCCTTATTCCATATTGTGACATTCATACAGAGGGTAGAGGATCTTCAGGACGGGGGTACACATTATGTAGTTGCAGCTTTATCTTCATCCCGGCGCCTACACTCATAGGGACACCTTTTCTCATGGTACTCCCAGGCTTACCGTCTCCTCTCCACATTGGGTATCCAGATTAGTGATCTACCTGCGGGCACCCACCAGTACATCAGAGGCCTCCTTTACAGATCATATCTTGATACCACTTGGCAGGGCCCATTGGGGACCAAGAGTGAATTTTATCGTACGCACTTTCTATCTCTTGATCCGGTTGGCTGCCCCATAGTATCTGGTTACTTGCTGAGGAGTATATCACATAGTCTGCGGATAGCGATGGGTCAGTTTCCGGTTTCTTCACATCAGCTGGCTATCGAGACTGGCAGATATAGTGGCACCCCACGAGAGGACCGGCTCTGTAGTATGTGTGTTATGCATGAGATTGAGGACGAGTCACATTTCCTCTTCAGATGTCCAGCCTACTATGAGATACGGGGGCGGTACTACTGCTTGTTCAGAGAGCACCCAGTTACACTTTCTACCTTGATATCTTATGAGGACCCTAGATGTGTCGCACTCATGATCCGAGAGATGTCAGACCTGAGGAGGAGGAGACTAGATGGTACACATTCCCTGACACAGCTGAGCATTGATGAGTGCATATCCTGTCGGAGACAGAGATCCGAGGTACCCATAGGCAGCGACTCAGATGGAGAGGCCGAGATTCCCGACTCCTTCGTACACCGGCATCAGAGACCATGTCGACGGCCAGAGAGACAGTCAGTTATTAGATCACAGCCCAGAGCGCCACGGCAGCCGATACGACACCGACAACCTATCCGGCGACAGAGGTCCAAGGCACATCTAATCACACCCTCACAACATATCATCCACCATTTCTTTCATGCTGATGGGCATCGTGATATATGATTCCAGGCTATTGGATCCTGACTGGGCCAGCTGTCTTTATGCATTGTATTTGCAGTTATTTAGTTTTATAGATGATTGAGCTTTAAGCTCCTATGTGCACACTCGACATGTACCTTTTCTTAGTCCTATGTACCTTAGGGTATTCAAGGACATTAATAAAATCTTTCTTTCTTTCTCTCTCTCTCTCTCTCTCTCTCTCTCTCTCTCTCTCTCTCTCTCTCTCTCTCTCTCTCTCTCTCTCTCGCGGGTTTTTCTAACGTGCCAAAATTTGAAAACACCCACCTCTCGGGTTCACCGGTCGTTTCGAACAACAAAACCTCGTTTCGAAACGGGGTCGTTTTGTACGTTTCGTTTCGAACCCGTTTCAGCGTTCGAAACGCGTTTCGATGAAACACTGGTTGAAATACTTTTTATAGTATTTCAGTTTCAGCATCAAAGGAAGATTTCATCACCCTCTCATTGAACTTAGTATGTGAAATGTTGCAAGAAGCTAAGGAAAGCATTAGAATTGCTCAAGCTCAAGCCCAATTCTATGCTTATTAGAATTGCTCGCCTTTAGAGTTTGAGGTCGGAGATTGAGTTTATCTTGGAATTCCAATAGATTCTAAGGTACTACAAATGGGGAATCATAAACTATTTCCTAGATGGAGTGGTCCTTACAAGATTGTGAAGAAAATTAAGTTTGTTTATCAACTAGATCTTACACAAGGGATTGAAGTTCATCTTGGATTCCATGTTAGACGGAAGGTAAACTATATTGAAGTTGGAGGATTTGACAGCCTTTGCACTCACAGAACTAGACAAATTCATTGATACACAATGCCATCAGGTGATAGTTTTTGAATATTCGGTATGTTGGAAAGGTAAGTCGGATGATGAGGACACTTGGAAGAAAGAGGTAAATTTAAGACTTACATGTTTTTAGGTTCCTTCCTTGGAAGTTCTTAAGGTGAAGGGAATGTTATGTACCATAACAATACGCCTTGAGATGACGCCCTCGATGAGATGCAAAACGTTCATTTTGCGTTGTCGACATTTTAAGTGCCACATGTAAACACCTAAATTGGCTTGTGTCACAGATCTATGTGTGGATTTTGCTTGAGGTGAGGCTCACTTGCATTATGTATATAGAGGTGGTAGAGTCCTTTTTCATTTATTTAGTCTACACATTCTTGATCGATCATGGATTCGAACCAAGCTTTATAGACTGTAATGTATATTTTAAAGCTATCAATCAATTCTTTGTCATCATCACACTCCATGTGGATGATACGTTGTTGTTCATCAACAATATCGATCTGACAAAGGACACTAAGAGGATGCTATCCCGAGAATTCGAGATGACAGATCTGGGAGAAGCGCATTACTCTCTCGGGATTCAGATCCACAGAGACAGAAACAGAAGATTTCTGTATATCACCTAGTAGAGGTTCTTCTATAATTTGTTGACGAAATTCAATTTCATGAATTGCAAATTTGTACATAATCCCATGGATCCAGGTCTTAAATGCCCTTAGACTAATGAGGAGAAGGCCGAAATGAAGGGATATCTATCTCAATCAATTATCGGATCCCTAATGTATGCAATGATCTCTACCAGACCAGATCTTGTATACGCCATCAATACATGGCTAATCCCGATATGATCCACTGGAAAGCTCTTTTCAGAGTAATCGGATATGTACGAACTACTATTGACCTTTGTATCTGCTATGGTCATGTCGATTCATCCGAATCCAGACTCTTCATGGATATACAAATGCAAATTGAGTAGGTGATATCGACACTAGAAGATCAACTTCTGGACTTGTCTTCCTGTTCAATAATGGTCCAATATCATGAAACAGTCGAAAACAAACCTCCATTGCAATGCCATCTATAGAATCAAAATACATTACAGCCTCTCAAGCTACTAAAGAGGCAATTTCGTTGAGGAATTTATTGTTTGATATTGGTCTCGGACAATCTGCTCCAACAATTAATTATTCAGTGCGACAATCAGAGTGCTACTGCATTATCGATCAATCCTAGATTTCATTCTAGGAGCAAGCACATCGAGATTAAATACCACTACATCAGGAGCAAAATACTCAAGAAGGAGGTAAGTCTGAAATTTTGCAGAACTTAGTACATGGCAGTTGATATATTTACAAAAAGGTTTAAATCAAGAAGCACACAAGAATTTTTGTGCTATCTCAAATTTGAACATCAAGGCGTTCAAGGATCCAAATTAAGGGGAGGTGTTGGATTTCTATCCTCTCCATCCCTATCTCTCTGCTAATCTAGATCCATTCACTAGCTGTTGTAAATACTTGTATAGTCGCATGCTCTGCAGAAATACACTTTTTTTATGACAGTCTACAGAAATACAAAGGATTCAGTGACAGTGCTTCCTCGATTGTTCAAACACCTTCGACTATTTGGTCATCCTTGATTATTCGGCCATCTTCGATTGTTCGGCCATCCTTGATAGTTCGACCATCTCGGACCATCTGACCAGATTCAATCATTCGGCCATCCTCGAACAATCAGCCGCAATCCGACTATCGGCGGATCAACAAGTAGATTGAATCACGATCGGACAAAATCTCTAACAGAATCCGATACTGTCCACAGGCGACTGCCAACGGCACGTAGTGCCTTAATCCTGATTGTAGAACACAGATTGAACATTCTTTTAATTAGTTAGCCATGTGTATATATCCAGCAACTTATCAGGTGCTCGGTTGGACAAGAAAATAATAGATCGAACATCCAGAGCACAATTGTTTTGTTCTCTCTCTCTCTCTCTATTATCACAGAGTATTGTTTTAGGAAGAACGTGACTCTGACTGCATTCAGACTGTATCTATTCATGATTGAATAATCAATGTTCCAATAATCTAGGTCGTGCATACTGTGATTGAATGCTCATTTTATTCATGTTCAGATTGATTCTTGCTTGCAGATAAATTTGTTTGTAGATTAAACTGTCTTGTATGACTGATAGCTTGTGTCGAATTGTCGCTCTAATCTTCGCACCTGATATTCTTTTGCAAAGCCAAATATAAAACCAAGTTAATTCGTGCATGGCTATGGAATCGATTGTATTGATCCAGTGACTTCGAAGCTGTGATCAAGTAGGACAGACTTCGAACTATCGAAGTCGGTTTGAATAGGATAGAGGTAGTTGCATGCACCGAGGATTCCCGCTAGCTTCTCCTCGTCGCGACGCGCATACCCTCAGACCTTGCAATCCCAACATCAAGTGGCATGCGATTGAGTAAAGATTGTAACGAATCCTAATAAAGATGGATATGTGAGCTGCCAAAGGTACATTGTGGGGTTGGGATAGATATTAGCAATTGATTTGAAGCTAAACCAAGACAAAACATGATGGGGAAATGATGGGGGAGATGGATTGGTCAAAGACGTGTGAAATAAGGGCATGTGATCCCATGAGATAATTAACCACATTGTGTCCAATGCTATGTGGTTTGCATGGGAAATCACTTGACATAGGCACCTGTCTAGGCCATTATAAATGATAGCTCATGAGACTCTCCTAGATGCAATAATTGCTTTTCCGTAGGTTGTAATTGGCCCATATTTGTCAACTGACACTCTACAAACACTTATCTGATCACTGTCTAGTGCATGTGCATGCAAAGGATCATTCCCTCCATCATGTAAAGTGGCTTGTTGATTTATTGTTTGTGCATGAAAATGACTCAATAGGACAAGACATCTTGCTCTAGACCAATATCACAATCTCAAATTTTATTTGAAGCAAGTTATCCAAAGATTAGGGATCAATGCTAAAGAAAAAGCTAAAAAGAGCTTAGAGCAGCACTAACAAGCGCGCTAGATAGAGTTGATCAAGGATTGCAAAAATGCGGAATAGCATTTAGGATTGCAGAAAATATGAGAGAGAGAGAGAGAGAGAGAGAGAGAGAGAGAGAGAGAGAGAGAGAGAGAGAGAGAGAGAGAGAGAGAGAGAGAGATTATTGTAAGGATTCAAATCTTGTTCTTAACCATTGAATCACTTGCAGAAGTTGAAGCAGGGGAACACATGGATTGGAAGAGGAACTTTTGATATGTCTTCGAAGGCACTACAGTTTTGTAGTAGACGTCAAGCTCGTATTGATGTCAATGGTTCGTCGATAGCTATTGAATGTGAAGGCATTAATCCTCTACATTTTGTTACATGCCAATCTAAAAAATTTCAAAGTCATCTTGTAAGTACCTTTTATGAATTGCAGTTTTCAAAGAATTGTATTGTATATAACTATTAGTGATGACGAATGCTTAAGCCATAAATCAACTATGTTCGCGATCTTAAAAAAGCATTCAAAATGCTAAATAAAAAGCCAACTTTCTAATAAATATCTTTTATTTGAATTGTTTTTTGAAACTTACATATATTTTTTTCCAAATAGACTTTTGGTATTACAAAAGCAAATCCTATTAGTGTCTAAAAATTAACCCACATACATTCTTATGGTGAATGAATATAAAACACATACTGGTTCTTGCAAAGCGTACAATTTTCTGACTCTAAATCTTTGAAGTTTTAAGCATTCTAGTGCATTAGGGACTCGAGATTAGTTTCAAAGTTGATGACTTCATCTTCAAGATCTAACCTAGTTAGAAGTGAAACATGAGCCTTAACATAATAAATCTTGTGTATATCATAAAATTTATGTTGTAAATATATAAAAGCCTCAAGTTCTTGTAATCATAAATGATTAAGTGTGTATGAGCTGTTATATGTAGGCATTTTGGTGTAGGTAGAGATTTGGGCCCTTAAATGTGGAACTTGGGCTTATTTTGGACCCATTTATCATGGATAAAGTTACACGACACTTATCAAAATAAGTTATTTAGATTCCAAGAAGTAGGTGGTTGACTAGACGCACTAAGTAAGGTAGAGCGAGGATGTGAACATTGAAGACTATAAATAGAGTTGCAGACATAATTCAATGCCATCTCATCATTCAAGACCTTAGCGTAATCCAAGTAGCTCTTCCTATAGGTTTTCTATCAATTTATCATCTTGTCAAATATTAGGTAGCTCTTTGATTATTTGTCACTTTGTCTCTCTAATCTGAGTTGCTAATCAGGTCTACTCCACGTTCTCTTGCATATTCCATTCTATTCATGCATTCTTTGACCTAGTACGCCCATCCGTTTGCTTTGTTTTGATTTCCTGTGAGCATCTTATTTGGTTTGTAGCATTGTATAGTTGGTGGAATAGCCCAAATGGACAATAAGGAAATCCCAAACAAGATGAGGACTTTGAAGTCCTACAATACAAAGTTGTCGAGATCACATCAATAGGAGATGGAGATGATAGACAAGATGGAATGGTTGGAATATCTTTTTCAATTGTTGGCCATCAAAAAGGAGTATTTCAAGTCAACCTTAACCTTTTTAGCAAGCTGAGAACCAAGCCATTTGCGACGACTACATCATTCTTGACTGCAGCTTCACTTGAAGCCAACTGAAGAGGACAACAATAAGCTTCAAAATGATTGGAGCACCTTCAAGCGGAGTTTTGAAATACAAAGAGGAAACGATGTCATGCGCAGACAAGATAAGGCTATCAACTTCTCAAGCGGCTAACTGTGTTGACAAGAATTTTGTTTATACACGTTCAAGCCGCGTGTCGTTGGTCATGTGTGACTCCTATGGACGGAGATGACCCACCTGGACTATGTATATAGAGGTGGATCTCCCTGAGCTTGGTATTCATTCCCTCCTAGAGAATGAAGAGCTCTTCCATTGGTGGTCAGGTCAGGACGAGATCTAGGCTTTAGGATGTAGGTAGGCGAGGGTCGAGGGTAAGGCATGGTGGTATGGGACACCATGGCTTACATTAGATCCGAGCTTGCCTGATGGTGCTCTAAAGCTCCAGTGCACGGGGGTGAGGTGGCAACACCTCTATGGTTGGGCGGTAACGTAGTGTTCGTCACCTGTTTGTGCTTTAGCAATGACCGACACGACGATGGGGACTCTACATTTGGTATCAGAGCCAACGATCATTGTGTATAAGGTGCAATGGCTTTAACTTACGTTTTTGGTTGGTTTAAGCTTTTGGCTAATGTTATCTGAAGGCTTAGTGGAATTTGTTGGATCGAACTGAACAACTTTGCTTTTTGGTTCGTCTCAATCCGGTCGTTTTGATAGAAAACGAGCCACCTTTGCGAGCTATGGTGGAAGTTGTTGGTTTTTTTGACTTTGTTTACGGTTATTAAAATTTTTTCAGAAATCAACTTTGTTTTCTAACCTTAGTTTGGGGTGACGGAAGTCTGAAATTTTTTTGGCATCTCTATTTTCTAGTTGCTAAAAAAATAAAAAAAAATTGTCGGGCACTTGCACGCCCGCGGACCGAGGTGCCAGCCCGTCTGTTGCTTCAGGATCTGCTATCTTGGTCTGTGTGCCGTTTTTCAGCCAGCCCTATGGCAGCCACAATCTACAACAGGGTGTTGGAAAAAGATTCCCACTATTTTATGGAGTGGGGAGGGAAGAACTTAGCCATCATTAAGAATTACTAGTACTATTTAAAGTACTTGTGCTTATAACAAACCTTATGATTGCTGTAATAAACAAACGGCTGTTCAAAGTTTTGTAAACTTTGAAACTTTTACAAACTTTTTAAATTTGAACTATTAAATTTTTTTGATTAAACTTCTGTGTACGTTCAAAAGTACATGTTAAAACATTTAACATAAACTTTGTAAAGCTTTTAAGTTTTGAAACAAACTTAACTTTTGAAGTTATAACTTAATAGCTACCACCTCCTCCTCCTGATGTAGATACTAATCAGCTTGTTCAGGCTTTGAACTTGTTGCAAAACCAAATCTTGGACATGCAAGCCAAGCATGCTGCGGCCGAGCAAGAGTGGCCTTTCTCGACGCCCTCGCAGTCCGCTGGTTTTTATCCAATGTTTAATCCGGAATTCTTTTTGGGCGAAAAAAAGGACCGGCTTCTCGATGTGGTATTGTCACGACTCGATCGGTGGAATAGTCATTTTTCCATGCACGATGCGCCTGATAGTATAGAGATCGCTTCTGCTCTCATGTTTTTACGTGGTAAGGCGTTTACATGATGGTGGCAAGATCTGAAAGAGAGGGCTGGTGCCCCTTCTACATGGGATGCCTTTCAAGAAGCCTTTAAAACGGCTTTTCTTCTAGTGTTGGATGATTTTGAGAATTGGCGGCGTTTCGCCACCGTGCAGATGGCACTAGGCCGTTAGATGCCTATATCCAAGAATTCCAGGAAATTTTGCCCCGATTCGCTTCACGAATCTATCCTATTTGTTAAAACTACATTTTATTTTGGGGCTTATGAAAGAATTTCAGCTAGGAGTGCAGCGTAACCAATCGCAAACTATCGAGGATGCAGTTCGCTTTGCGAAAATCTTCGATGACGCCCATTTTGCCTCTCGCAAGAGCAAAGTTTGCCCAAGGCTGAGCAAAAAGAAAAGAAATTTTTCAAGAAGCTGGGCAAAGATAGGACGGACACTGGTTCCCGAGGTGGAAAAAAAGCGCGTTAAGTTGGATCGCGCAGACTACGCGGGCAACCTAAATCTTTTAAAGCTCCAGGTAATTCTACTATTTCTTTTGTTGATTTATCCTTTAAGGATGGCACTAGTAGCGAGAATTGTTGCTTTAATATAGCTGTTTTTGGCCCTCACGATCTCATTCATATGAATGGAATCGTTCGACGCCAAGCTGTGACTGCTCTTTTTGATGATGGTTCGACACATAACTTCATAAATGCTAAATTGGTGCAGAAGCTCAAGGCGGCTACCGCGCCAAGTAATCACTTGTATGTGGTGAAAATGGCGTTGGGGGAAGATCGGCAAGCTTGGGATCTGCTTGTTCCTCAGTTGCCGCTTCAGATTCAGGATTATGTTGAACTGCTAGATTTTCATATCATGAATTTGGATAGCGTAGACATAATCTTAGGAAAAGAATGGTTTTATTCTAAAAACGAGTCTTTAAGAAAGGATTATGTTATTCATAGTATTTCCTTTTTGCATAAGGGCTCGTTGGTTGAGCTAAAAGGCGATGTAAATAGGCCTTTTGATCCTTTGGTTTCTGCTTTAGAAGTTTTTGAATATTTGAAAGATTCTGGTAATAAAGTTTATCTATGTTTTTTGAAAGATGAAGTATAGCATCAAGGAAGAGGATAAAATTCCTAAGTAGTTACAAGAACTCCTTAGAATTGGCCTCAACAATGGCATCATGTGTATCCAAGACCCCTCGAACTCTAATATTGTGGGCTTTTTGCTCTCTGGATCTTTTTTCCGAAATACTGGCTTTAATGATCGAGGATGTGGGAGCACTCAGTTTGGTACCTTTCTTCTAGACGGATGCCCAAGAGAGGGCCTCTTCTTTTTGCCTCTCGATCTTATTTCCAGTTAACAGTTTATTGTGGTAGTAGATTCCGAGGTTGCAACCTGCTTGTTTCCAATTGACTGCTCTAATGGTGTAGTCTTGATCTGCAACAAGTTCTTTTCATTAACCAAGTAGGCTATCGTGTTTTTGTTTCAAGAACTGAGAGTTTGCCTTGATTTGATTAGTCAGTGAGGAGGAAAAGAACTCTACGAATTTAGATGGAGTCTATGGAATAACATTAGTGGGTGGTATTTCCGTAGACGACAAAGAGCAGACAACAGACGTAGAAGAAATGGGGAGTGGAAGGAGCACAATGGAGGGAACTATAGAACTTGTAGGGGGGAGTGTTACGTCCATGTCCTGTATATGGAATTTGGAATAATTCATGACATGGATAGCTGGTACTCCAGTGTACGAGATTATTAGTTATGCCACGTCATTCCGGAATAGGCTAGCCAGTAATGTAATTAATAACCTTGTGAGGGCCCAAATGCTCTAATTGGGCCTATGGAGCTAGTGCATGGTGATTGACAACTTTTTGTGCAAGAATAGGTTATCAAGTTGCTTTTGCATGGTCTTAGAGGGAATATTCCTCAGCTTTTAGGGTTTATAACTGTTACGAGCACGTAACCAGTGTTGAGCCCTAGAGGACATAGGAGGTCAGATACCACAGTCAGGGTCGTGTCCAGCATACTTGACCAACAGGGCAAGACAATGTGAGTAGTGTGTCCTGGCACGGTCCATAGCTATGGCAGGCCTAACACTGCCTAGGGACCTGTCAGCAGGATAGGGCCCCACGTTGGGTCTCGACGTTCAGTCGGCCACGACAGAGCCACGTGGCCGACACTTGGCAGTATGCATGCTACCAGGCCTCACACTGGGCTAGGAGGGGCTTGCTCCATATTAGGGAGTAGGCAAGGCTGGGAGGATCAGTTCGTGTTTGCCCTATTGTGGTGTTAGGATTTCTTACATTGGTATCAGAGCCATCTCCTTCTTTGGGAGTTTAGTTCAGCAAGAGAAAAAAGCTATCAGACTGTGGGAAAAGATCATCTTACATTCAGGAAAGAGGGAGATAGATACATCGCTGTAGAACCAGCTCTCCTTTGCTGTGTTGATAGTGTAATTTGATGCAAATTGAGTGGATTTTTGATCAGAAACGGAGGGCAGCTCCATCGCTGTAGCTGCAACATCAAATCCTTCTTTTGCAAGAGGATTTTAAGAGTAAAATCAAAGGAAAGGCCAACGCTGGGCAGGCATATACCAATTTCCAAATCCATCCCTGTTTTTTCAGAAGCCTAAGGGGGTGGGTTTTTCTAACAAATCTACAAGATTGGTCAGCGAGGGTTCTTCCTCCACAAGTCCAGAAATTTGCAGGTCTAGCGTGGATCTATTTCAGCCATCCATTTGTGTTTTCCAGCAGGGATTTGCAGCAGACATAGAGGATTGACCAGCGAGCAGGTGTTCGTACTAATTTAGAATTTGGGATTGGTTTTTGGGCTCGAAACTCGAATTTTGTATGGAAACAGGTTTGCTCAGCTGACCCACTACCCTAGAGCAAGCTCTCAGATATGCTCAAATCTATGATGTTTCAGTGGGTAGGAAGGGGCGAGATAAGAGCCCTTTTCTGAGCAGCTTTCTCAGAAAGACTTTCAATTTAAAAAGAAAGTTTAAAAATGAAAGAAAGAAGATAAAGTAAAAGGTGAAGCTCCTCAGAAATACCCATCGCTCATACAGCCTTTAAAACTAGAAGATTTTGAGAAAGCCAAACAAGAACGTTTGTGCTTTGTGTGCATGGCAAGGGACACACAGTCAGACAGTGTCCCAAGGGGCCTTTCACTAAAGATAAAAAAGATAAAAAGCAAGTTCATCTTGTTCAGACAATAAGTTTCCCCAATGACTCGGTAGCTTCCGAGATCAAAGTGTATCATGAAGACCATGAACACTGTTGCCAGCTGACCTCTGCAATGCTAGCAAGACCCTTCAGCTTTGGGCTGCATGACCTAGTACGTATGCACGGGAAAGTTGGTGACCAGTCAGTCAGAGTTATGGTTGATGAGGGGGCGACCCATAATTTCATCAACTACACCCTAGTTAAAAAACTTAGACTTCCAGAAGTACCTAGTCAGCATAGGTACATAGTTTCATTGGCTAAGGGTGAAGATAAGAAAATTTGGGAAACCATGGTAAGTAACCTAGATCTTGGTATTCAGGGGTACCAAGATGAAATAAACTTTCAGAGAATGCACCTGGATCGCATAGACATTGTTCTCGGGAGAGACTGGCTCTACATCTTAGGACCTTCCCTCCACAGAAATTATCAAGAGAACACTCTCAACTTTCAGCATAAAGGCCGAGAGATCCAGTTGCATGGGGAGCATGATGTTCCCAATAGTCCTATGGTCTGCAGTTCAGAGCTCTGTCAGCTAAACGGAGACGAAGACAATCAGGTATTCTTATGTGACTTTCAGTTTATTCCTGAAGTTTCTATTTCCAGTTCTATACAGCAGAAAATCAGTAAATTAGAAACTTTATTGTCTAAATTTAAAGATGTTTTTCCTGAAGATTTGCCACATGGATTGCCACCCAACAGAGAGGTAGATCATGAAATAAACCTAGTACCAGGTACAACACTTGTTTCTAAACCTCCGTATCGGGTCAGCCGAACAGAGGATGAAGAAATAACTAGGCAGTTTAACAAATTATCTTGTGAAAGGCCAAATTCAGACAAAAATTAAGAATAAGTACCCTATGCCTCGGGCAGACGAGTTGTTTGATCTACTCGACGGGGCTAAGTTTTTCAGTAAAATAGACCTCAGATCAAGATATCATCAAGTCCGTATAAAGTCGGAAGATGTCCCAAAAACAGCTTTTAGGACTCGTCATGGTCATTATGAGTTTAAGGTGATGCCATTTGGGCTCACAAATGCTCTAGCTACCTTTATGACCTTGATGAACAGTGTTCTCAGACCATACTTGGGTAATTTTGTAGTCGTATTTTTAGATGACATCGTCGTCTACAACAAAACGAGGAAGGAGCATCTTAAACACCTTAGAAAGGTGTTTCGACTGCTTAGAAAGCATAAGCTTTATGCTAAAAAATCCAAGTGTGAATTCTTCGTTGAAGAAGTATCTTATTTGGGTCACATTATCTCGGCAGATGGGATTAAGAATAAGGTTAAAGCCATACTCAGTTGGCTGAGACCTCATAATATTTTAGAGCTTCAAATCTTTCTAGGTTTGGTGGGATATTACAGACGATTTGTCAAGGAATATCCTCAAATAACAGTTCCTATGACAAATGTTCTTAAGGGGAAGGGAAAGGAGTTCATTTGGGAGTCCGCACAGCAACAGAGCTTTGATGCTCTCAAAACAGCCTTAGCTACAGCACCAGTTTTAAAAGTCGTCGACCCCAATCAGCCATTTGTGGTCGAAACAGATGCTAGCGACTTTGCAGTTGGTGTTGTACTAACTCAGAGTGGACGACCAGTTGCGTTCGAGAGTAAAACTCGAGCCAGCTCAGACTAGGTATAGTGCCTATGAAAAGGAACTCTTTTCTATAGTCCATGCCCTTAAGATTTGGAGGCATTATTTATATGGTGCCAACTTTGAGGTCCTGACAGACCATGAAAGTCTCAGATACCTTTGCAATCAACATGAGCTTAGAGGTCGGAAAGCTCGTTGGGCAGAGTTGATGCAAGAGTTTGAGATGTCTATCAGATATAGACGGGAGAAATTCAATACAGTAGCAGATGCCCTTAGTAGAATGCCTATGATAAACGAGCTGAGTTTTATTCAGATTCGTAATCAGTTACTCGAGTCCTTGAGAGGGAAGTGCCAACATGATGCATTCTTCTCTACTATCTGGAACTTAGTCCAGAGCAGACAGTTACAGACTCCAGAACCAGTTTCCGGGGCTGGTGCCAGTTCATCCAAGGATACGGCAGCTTCCGTTGAGGATGATGATGAGTTCGAGTATACGTCAAATGACGTTGAGGATTTTGAGCCTGTATTACCCAAGCAAACCCTAGCGGTGGAGCAAACCCTAGTTGACTCAAGGATTCAAATGGAAACAGTATTCCATTCAGGACGAGTACTTGCTCTATAGAGATAGAGTATGTGTTCCCAATTCAGAGGATTATAGGCAGCAGGTCCTATATGAATGTCATGACAATCCTAGCGTGGGACACCCTTGCATACAGAAGACCTATGAGCTTCTTCGTAGGCAATTTTTCTGGCCCAGTATGAAAAAGGACGTCCAGCAATATGTAACCAGTTGCCAAAAATGTCAAGTAAATAAAGCAGAGCGTTTAAAGGCAGAATTGTTGTTACAGCCCTTAGATATACCAGCTGGTAAGTGGGAGAGTATCTCTCGTGGATTTTATAGTAGGCTTGCCTAAAACCCAAAAGGGTAATGACGCTATATGGGTCATAGTTGACCGTTTGACCAAAATGGCTCATTTTATTCCGACCAAAACAAATGTTAGAGCTCCAGAGTTAGTGAGGTTTTTTGAAGACGGGCTATTTAAATTGTACGGTCTCGCTTCTGGCATAGTCAGCAACCGGGACAATAAGTTTAATGGAAATTTTTGGAGGGCAATATTCCATCATCTCCATACGAAACTATATATTAGTACCACCGACCATCCACAGACGGACGGTCAAATAGAGAGGGTAAATCAGGTGCTGGAGGATATGCTTCACGCATACGTCAGCAAGAAGCAGACTAATTGGGAGGAGTATCTCTCGATATTAGAGTTTGCTTATAACAATACCAAACATTTAGCTACGAGATACAGCCCATTTATGCTGATGTACAGTTTTCGGCCACGCTCACCCACAGCTGTAGGGTTTAAACAAGAAAAAGTTGAAGCAGCTAGAAACTTTTTAAAGGACCTAAACCAGATGATAGAACATGCTAAGCGTAGCATCAAGCAGTCCCAGGATCGAGCCAGGCATTATGTAGATCCACACAGACGGGATGTGCAGTTCTCTGTTGGTGAGAAAGTCTACTTGAGAGTCCCAGTTGACTCTAAAACTCTCAAATCTGGAGTGTGTGCTAAGTTGTCTCCTAGGTCTTGTGGTCCCTTTCCCATTAGAAGGAGACTAGGCAAGGTCACCTATGACTAGAACTCCCACACAGTAGTAAGGTTTTTCCAGTTTTTCATGTAAGTCAGTTACGAAAAGCCTTAGCCAGATCAAATAATCTGGTAGGGGACAATGTTCTAGTTCTCCCATTGGATTCTCAGCAACTTCCACATGAACCAGAGGAGATTCCTGACAGTAGAGAGACGCAGACTTGTCATACTTTATATAAAGAATACCTGGTCAAGTGGAATAATCAGCCTGTTGAGAATGCCACTTGGGAAAGAGGCAGCGTCCTTCGCAAGATTTTTCCAAACTTTGTCTTAGAGGACCAAGACGGTTCTTAAGGGGGAGGGAGTGTTACGAGCACGTAACCAGTGGCGAGCCCTGGGTTGCTCGATATCAGGGAGTAGGCAAGGCTGGGAGGATCAGTTAGTGTTTGCCCTATTGTGGTGTTAGGATCTCTTACAATAACCTTGGTAGGAACTCGCCCATCTCCTCATTCATTTTCCTGATTCCAAAAGCCAGGATCCTCTCCTCTTTTGCACTCCGTCACCGTGGGTCGGGGGCGAAGCGGTTAGGGACTTGACTTGCCGTTTCCATTTGGTTAGGTGGTTTTGCTCCACAGGTGTCCTTTTGGTTGCATGCGACAAGATCTTGAGAAATCTTCACTTGGCAATCGTAATAGGGAGGATGGTGGCAGTTGGAAGATGGGAGTAGGCATGGAGGGCAGGCGGTGCTGCCTTATCCATCGGCGCTGCTGCTGCTGACTCAGGCAGCGTTGCCTGCACTGCCACGTCAGCAGCAGGGGGGGGGGATAGGGCGAGGGGGGCTGGCGCTGGCCGATAGGGCCAGCCCCCCCTTTTTTGGTGCCATATCAGAAAAAGAGGCAGCAGCAGCGATGGAGGAGAGGCAATAGCAATATGTGAGAGAGAGAGAGAGAGAGAGAGAGAGAGAGAGAGAGAGAGAGAGAGAGAGAGAGAGAAACATTAATGTAAAAGTTACTCATTCTTGATGCATGCATGGAGATGATCTAGGTTGAAACATGCTTTTGGAAACTACTTAGGCTTGTAGTGTTTTGTTCATTTTTCTACTTGAGTTCATGTATTGTTATCCTTTATATGTGCTTGAAGCTTATGAAGGACATGAAAGCACAACTAAGTATTTGTAAGTATGCTGAAAAGTGTTGGGGATTGCAAGAACGTGGTGTTTTACCCATGCCACATGTTCCTAGACTTGTCCTGGTTGGTGAGAATGTGCACAAGAACATGTTTCCAAGACTTGGGGACATATGTATTTTGTTTATATATGAGCACGCTTGCATAAATACAAACACTCAGTTTTTGTTATATAACATTCATTCTCAAAATACAAATTTCTATGGATTTCAAGCTCTTATGTGACTATGACGACTTGGTGTTTCCGTTCTTGTTTTCTTTTTGCTCGTGATGTTTCGCGTTGCTGTTCCTTGACCACTTCCACGGCTCGATGAGAGGACTCACTATCATTTCCCACATCTCTAAACACCCATTATCTGGTTTATAGTTTATTGCTACAACATTAGTCAATCAAATGCAATGCGGATCAACATAAAAGGTCACCTTTAGGCTTTACGAAACTACCTTACATTGTCAGGTTACTGAGATTTTATTGGAAAGTACAGCCATGTTCCAGTATCCTACGTCAATCAGGCAGTAAGATGTAAGAATGCAAATTTATTCTTGTTTCCAATATCTTCTAATTATGATTTAGACAAACCTTAAGATCCCGTTTCGTTATTATTTCATTCCATATCATCACTTGTATATCTACCTATGAATAAGTTATCCAGTGCTATAAAGAAAATAAACTGCAGGTCTGTCATTTCCATTAGAGCTATTGTGAAGTTCATCTTTGTATCTTTCCTGAAAGTAATGTATTCTTTCTGCTACAAGTAGGTTGCATATAGCTTTCACTCTTTAATTTTTGAGCTGTATGTAGCTCTCCCGTGTACTATCATTCTGCTCATTCTGTTATTGAAAAGTGAGTCAATTTGCTAAATCATAGTGAAGTTCTTACAATTAGTTATTAGCAGCTATCAGCTTATGGGCATAAGATTGCAGTATTTGCAAATGTTCATAGTCTATGAAAGGTCAGTGATAACTAGTTTTATGTCAAAGGAAATAAGCATCTTCCATGGAAATAAGCACTTGATTGCTAATTTATTTTTCTTCAGATAGTATTAGATGATCAAGACCGAGTAATGTGAATGCAGGAAGCACAGCCCACTGAACTGTACCAGTTACCCAAGGGTGAAGTTATTCAATTGACTCATGGAGATCAGTTCTTCCTAGCCAGATATGAATGCCTTATTACAGTAGTCATATGGTTACCATTGGTTTCAAACATTGAAGCAACTAAATACGAGCCGGGCTTAAAATTGGATTCATTACTGGCTTTGGAAAATAAAGCTGGATCAAATGAAATGTCCTCTGCAGAAACTGGTCAAGTCTCTGAGTTGGGTGTAGATATATCTGGAAAATCTGGTGAAGTTACACTGGTGAAGCCAGGAGTTACATGTAGGCTACCTGGACCAAGCTTGGTTTCTTACGCATCGAATGAAAACATACCAGGAAATGAAGGTACTTTTCATGAATTAGACAAAATGCTGATTGATGAGGTTGTGAAGGACGTTGAGGCTGAGTGTGAGATTACTGACGTCAAGATCAGCAGTAGCTACATGCCACTTACTGCTACACTATCCTTTCAGCAACGCAAACCATTCTCTAGTGTAAATGGTGCTGTGAAAAATAGCATGGAATCTGTAACAAGCCCTAGTTCAGATATCAGCAGGCTGGCTACAGAATTGGCCATTGACGTGAGCAGTTCTTTCGCTTCAACAATACCAATATCAAAAGGTATGAATTTTGTGATATTCTGGTTTTTTGTAGTCTGTGTGATGCACATCTTGACTCGTCTCTGACATAAGTTGCTTGAACAGAAGATGCAGGAGCGGTGATGGCAAGATTTAGTGCAAGAGAACATGTGCCTTTGCATAAGAACTTGCTTAGGACTGGCGAAACTAGAAAAAATGAGAGTGATATACCTGTGATTGAAACTTCATGTGAACCGGGATCTAATAGTCCGCAAAAAAGACTAGAAGCTGATAAGCCCATCATGGGGGGTGAGAGTGTCATAGCAACAGTCAGTGGCTATCCGCTAGCCGAGCGAGACAAACTTGTAAAGCTTATACAAAAAACTGGTGCTTATTACATCGGAAGCCTATCGAAAGATAAACCCATAACGCATGTGGTAAGGGTCGTATTTTCTTCTACCGGTACATGACTTCATCTTCATGTTTTCTTGAACTGAAATACCAGACATTGATCTTGTCATTGTTGTCAAATAACTGTCAATCAATGTCACTTTGAACCAGCTCTGTTGACATGGCATACTTCTTAGGTTTGCTGGAGATTCAGCGGAAAGAAATATGAACTTGCCAAAAGATGGGGAAAAGTTGTAGTCAACCATTGCTGGTTTGAAGATTGCTTGAAAGCTGGAAGGCGTTTGAGTGAAAAGCCTTACACTCTAGCAAGGTAAGATAGCTCTTTCATAACCGTAAAATCAAGTCTTTTGTATTCTGGCACCACCTCACCCAGCACAATATGGGGGCAACATTTTGATCGAAGTTTTTTCCAAATTGGTGGACCTTCCGGTGGAAGACTCCTCAAATTTGCTGTATCCTCACCATCTAAAAAAGCAGCTGTATCATATAGGAATTCGAGCATCCTCCATAGCTCCTAGCTTGAGTTCACGACAATGCACGCAAGAGAACACCGGAGTTAGAGAGGCTTAGTGTGGAGCCCATGATGCCCTGTCCCTCCATTCCCAATTCAAAGAAATAGTGAGGGCAGGCTCAGATGATAGGGCAAGACGATTGATGTGATATATCCTACTACAGACGGTATTTATCAGTCTCATAAGAGTTGCCACTATGAAAATGTACTTTTTGTGCAGTGTGCACTGCAAAGTCCTGCAAATCTATATGTTTCTGTTCTGATTTTCTCTATTCCGTCTGGCCAATCAAATGGGCTGTTCAAATTGGGCCAATTTGTCTGGTTTCAACCAATTCGAATGGGTCCTGGCCGGTTCCAACTGTTTATTTTTTATTTATTTTTAGTGCTACGATTTCTGTTCTTACACCAACAAGTTCGAAACTATATGTCTACATATACTATTAGTACTACTACTTCTAATTATTGTCTTGCACATGCATTGATCTGTCTACATGTTTGTATTGAAATTTCAGAGTGGAGACTGGTAATGTGAGCAAAAACTTATGCAATTGACGATAGTAGATATTAGTAACTAGTAACTCAGAAGTGCAGTAGATGGGGCACAAACAGATCTTATTTTCAATAGCTATTTGGTTGTTATTTGCTTTGGTTTTCAATAAATGCTCAGGGGGTCCGGGGGGCAGTAGCCCCCGGTGGAGGGTTTGGGGGGCGTTGCCCCCCAACGGGAGGGTCCGGGGGCTGCCGGTAGATCCCAGCCCCAACAGTAAGGCCTCTTCATGATTTGGCCTTCCAACTCCCTGAGCGAAAACACACTTACTGGGACCAGCTGTGATCGTAACGAACAGTCTAGAGGTTAGTTTTGAATTTTTATCCTTGACAAAACCCAACATGGATGAATCACCTGAATTGGATCATCCTGCACCCGAAACAATCGGCAAACTACACAGTAATAATGTTCTTAATCAGAGCTTTCATCTGATACCCATATTGCCCAAAAAAAAACCAATTTTTTTTTAAAAGAAATGTTTTTGGAATTGTTTTGACATCCCCAGACAGCGGGATCCCTTATGGGATCACGTCACCCTTAATTCAGGTTATGGCACATCAGGCACGTAGAAGTGGACTTGCAAGTATTGCGGGAACACTTATGGAGGTGGCCCTGTTCGAATCAGGGCGCATCTTTTACGTCTTCGAGGATATGAGATCGCCGTTTGCACTCATGCCCCGGAGTCACTGAGGATTGCCGGGATCGCGGATGACTCTCTTGCTACTACTTCAGGCACATGTGATTCTTGAATCTTGTTTGATCAATGACATTGATTGAAAATTTGAAATTTGATCTAAAGCTAAAACTTAAAAGTATAACTTTAAACTTTGATTAAAATATACTCATGAGTAATTAGTGACAATTCCCTGAGCTCTCTCACTGACTATAATTTATTACCTGAAGCTTGCTGCGTAACTAGTAAGTTGTAACACCAATGTTATTATTACAGGTGCGGCAGAGCGCATCATCCCAAAATGAAGTCCCTATCACGATCGCCTCAAATTTCCTGGCCTCGGCCTCTCGTGATCTGCCCCACTCTGCCCAATGGGGTGAAACCACTGTCATCCTCAAGCTTCCATGCACTTTTATGAGCCGCTCCAAAACAATGAGCATATAGGCAAACCTAGGATGAAAATCATGAAATAGGATTTGTAATTGGTCATAGCCTATAGGCAACAAGCAGGCTCTACTATATAACAAAATTCAAATTCTATGAGCACTGAAACTTGAAGCTAAAACAAAATTGCAATTTTCAAATCAAAAAATTGGAAACAGGTTGTCAGTTTGGAAGTTGGAACTTGGTTACCTAGTGGGGGTAGGCCTCAAGAGATCCAAGGTGGAATAGGACCTGAAGATGCTCAAGACCCTCTGTCTCTTGGTGTCAAATCTCAGCAAGAATCGTGCCATGTCTACAACCTCCTTGACCCAGGGTAATCTCCCAATGTCTTCAACTAGGAGGTCAAGACAATGTGCAGCACATGGACTCCAGAAAATCCAAGGGTACTTCTCATTCACCATCTTCCCCATATGGCAACACAATTGGACGCGTTGTCCGCGACAACCTGCATTGGAATTCCGACAAAAGTCAAATCATAACTCATGAACAATGAACATTCACCATTGAGCATTCCAAATGCAAATGTTAAGTGCAAATGGCAAGTGCACACTGCAGATTGCAACGTTCAAAACAATAATCACGATTCACAAAATGTAAGTTGTAAGTTGTAAGTTACTAAGTTCTAACTTCAAAGTTGAGAGCTCAATGTCGAAAGTTTCAAAGTTGAAACTTGAAAGTGGCATACCTGGACAACATTCTCTTTTCCGACCTCCTCAATGGCCTGTGAGATGTACTCAAACAATCTCTTGCTATCCAATGCCATGCCTGGCTGTGACGTGTCAATAGATCTCAAAAATATCGTGCCCATGCAAGAAGACACCAATATATTCACAAGATGGCGCCTCCTTGCATCGGTCCAACCATCTGATATTATAGTGCATCCAAACCTAAAACATTCGACAACACTTTCAAGTTTCAACTAAGTTGCAACTTGCGATTTGCAAATTTGGAGATTGAAAGTTCAAAGTTAGAAACTTGAAAGTACTAATTTGTAAAGTAGTAAGTGGCAAGTGCAAAGGTATTGAAGATGTAAGGTTACAGGTATACCTCGCCCATGACTTCCTAATGGGCTGTAGGTCAGCATCCACGGACTGCCGCTCAGCATGTAGCCTTCTCGTCCTCAACTGCTCCATGGTTGGGCCCTCCCACTCAACACCAATACGAGATACTGCTCGCATCATATCCCTCCATGCAGGGGTCTGTGCCACATGAAAAGGGAGGTCACACAAGTAAAAGTACCTCCTAACAGCAATAGCAGCTGCATCCCTATGCGACTGCTAGAAGGCTGCCACAAAAACATCCCTGCCTCTCACATGTCCTCGACCCCGTCCCCTAACAGTGCTACCAATAGCACTATTGCCGGCCCCACCAACTGGCACTGCAGGAGTCTCTCTAGAAAAAGAAGGTGGAATGGATGTTGCAGCGGAGCTAGTGCCGGCTACAGGTGCCGGCTGCTCCATTGTCATATCCATGCAACCTATCTATAGTGTGCTTCGCCTTACTATTAGACAGGGTTCCACCTTAGGCCTTCTTTATGAGTTTATGGATAAGCTGGGAGAGCAGCTTCAGAGTTGCACCACCATGGCTCCTGACAGGTATATTACTAGAGTCTAGTAACTACGTTAAAAGTTTCAAAGTTGATTCTTGAATCTTCAATGTTCATTGACATTCATGATTAGAATTTACTTAAACTTAATAGTTCTTGAATCTTGAGAATTGAATGCTCAAGCCTCAAATTTCACTCCTGAGTCCTGATTGTTTGCAGGCTGGAAGAAGTAAGGGGCCTATTTCTAGGCAAATGGCAGTGGTTCCATCAACCACTGTCAGCAGGATAGGGCTCTCAGTTGGGTCCCAACCTGCAGTCGGCCACGTCAGTGACACGTGGCCGACACTTGGCAGTTGCATGCTACTAGTCCTCACACTGGGCTAGGAGGTTCTTACTCAATATCAGGGAGTAGGCAAGGTTGGGTGGATCGGTTAGTGTTTGCCCTACTGTGGTGTTAGGATCTATTACACTGGTATCACAGCCATCTCCATCCTAGGGAGTTCAGGAGCAACAGTAGAGAAAGCTATCAGAAGATAGGAAAGATCTCTGTAGATCCATCGCTGAACATACAGGGATCTATCACTGATTTCAAAGAGGGATTTCAGTAGATTTGAGTGGAGTTTAGTCTAAAATTTCCCAACAGGGCCAACGCTGGACAGGGAGGTGAATAAGTGTTTTTTCATCACTGTTTCTGAGAATTTCTCAGTAGTTTGAACTTCAAACAAGATTGCCACAGACCAGCGACCTACTACCTGAAGTCAAATCAGAAATTCAAACGAGATTTGGGCCTTAAATTTTAGAAAATTGGGCCAGATAGGTTGCTGTCCAGTCAGCGTGGGCATGGATATCAAATTTCCGGATTTTCTTTTGTTTTTTTTTTCCAGATTTTACTGAAGCCCCACATATGAAATCAGATCAGTCAGCTACTCAACTCAAGCACCGGGAAATTTGGCACCGTTTCTGAGCTTCAAACTGGGATTTTCCAGGACAGCAGGTTTGAAATCTTGGGGAAAAGAACTAAGAGGGTTCCTCTTCGTAATTTCTTTGGAAGTACAGTCCTCAGAAACAACTAAGTCATCTTTCCTTTCCCTTGTACAATTATAAATTAGTCTTTTAGACTTTTTTTTTCCTTCAAAAGTTAAGGTACCTCTCTTTCAGTTCCGAAGATGACCACTCCTCAGGGACCTGATCAACCCCCGGAGAGAGGCTTTGACGAACTTGAAACAGAAGCCTTGGCTTACAGTAAAGGGAAGGAACCCATGGAATTGGAAGAACAGGAACAGTTCGTCGAAGAACTCGACGAACTGGTTACCAAGAAGCAGTTTCTCCAGTTGGTAACAGAAGTGGATGAATTGAAGTTGGCATTAGCCAATTTCAAGTCCAGTGTGGATGACTTGTTCGCTGAACTCAAGAGCTTGATTTTGAGTTCCGCGAAAGGAAGCCTTGCCTCCACTTCTCAATTGTCCCCTTCTCCACTTCCATCAGTTTCGGGTGAGACTTTACGGTCTCACCCCAGTGTTTTTAAAGATTTAAAGCCTCCTACTTTTAATGGGGAAGAGAAGCATAGAAATGCAGACATTCTACAAACCTTCCTCATCAAATGGAAGAACATTCGTGCTCTTAAACAGACCCCTGACCATTTGCAAGCTATTGAGGCCAGTCTTTCCTTAGGGCCTATGGCCTATAAGTGGTGGTTAAATCTCTAGGACACTGGGCAGACTCCCCGGTCATGGAAAGCTTTTGAAGAAGCCTTCCTACCTGAAAATGAACTCGATAGAGCTTGGGAAGCCTAGGAAAGAACAGTAATGGACAAGTCCCTCATCCAATATATCTCGCAGTATCGAGAAGCAATTTTAAAAATTAAAAATATGGATGATTATCAGAAAATCAGGGGATTTGTCCGTGGCCTCAAAGATGAATATAAAGTAGAGGTCCAAAGAAACTCGCCTACTACCCTTGAGCAAGCTCTCAGATATGCTCAAATCTATGATGATTCAGTGGGTAGGAAGAGGGCGAGACAACAGCCACTTTCTGAGCAGCCTCCTCAGAAAGACTTTCAATTTTAAAAGAAATTTTAAAAAAGAAAGAATGAAGATAAATTTAAAAGTGAAGCTCCTCAGAAACGCCCTTCACTCATACAACCCTTAAACCAGATGATTTTGAGAAAGCCAAACAAGAACGTTTGTGCTTTGTGTGTATGGGCAAGGGACACACAGTTAGACAGTGTCCCAAGGGGCCTTTCACTAAAAAAGATAAGAAAGATAAGAAACAAGTTCATCTTGTTCAGACTGTAAGTTTCCCATGCATACGTACTAGGCCGCATGACCTAGTACGTATGCATGAGAAAGTTGGTAACCAGTCAGTAAGAGTTATGGTTGATGATGGGGCAACCCATAATTTCATCAACTACACCTTGGTTAAAAAGTTTAAACTACCAGAAGTACCTAGTCAGCGTTAGGTACATAGTTTCATTAGCTAAGGGTGAAGATAAAAAAATATGGGAAACTATGGTAAGTAATATC
The DNA here is from genome assembly GCA_029204225.1 of Diphasiastrum complanatum. Taxonomy (NCBI): domain Eukaryota; kingdom Viridiplantae; phylum Streptophyta; class Lycopodiopsida; order Lycopodiales; family Lycopodiaceae; genus Diphasiastrum; species Diphasiastrum complanatum. Next base: position 778 of record MU834201.1, on the reverse strand, counting down.
TTGGTATTCAGGGGTACCAAGATGAAATAAACTTTCAGATAATGCACCTGGATCGCACAGATATTTTTCGTGGGAGACATTGGCTCTACAGCTTAGGACCTTCCCTCCACAGAAACTATCAGGAGAACACCCTCAGCTTTCAGCATAAAGGCCGAGAGATCCAGTTGCATCGGGAGCATGATGTTCCCAACAATCCTATGGTCTGCAGTTCCGAGCTCTGTCAGCTAATCGGAGACGAAGACAATCAGGTATTCTTATGTGACTTTCAGTTTATTCCTGAAGTTTCTATTTCCAGTTCTATACAGCAGAAAATCAGTAAATTAGAAACTTTATTGTCTAAATCTAAAGATGTTTTTCCTGAAGATTTGCCACATGGTTTGCCACCCAGCAAAGAGGTAGATCATGAAATAAACCTAGTACCAGGTACAACACCTGTTTCTAAACCTCCGTATCGGGTCAGCTGAACAGAGGATGAAGAAATAACTAGGCAGTTTAACAGATTATCTTGTGAAAGGCCAAATCAGACCAGTAGTTCACCTTGGGCCTCACCAGTCCCATTGGTGAAAAAGAAAGAGGGGTCTATGCGTCCTTGCGTAGATTACAGAGCCCTCAATAAAGTCACAATTAAGAATAAGTACCCTATGCCTCGGGCAGACGAGTTGTTTGATCTACTCGACGGGGCTAAGTTTTTCAGTAAAATAGACCTCAAATCGAGATATCATCAAGTCCGTATAAAATCGGAAGATGTCTCAAAAACAGCTTTTAGGACTCGTCACGG
>MU834200.1:0-48781 GCA_029204225.1 Diphasiastrum complanatum | reverse complement strand
TCAGATTAAGGGAGAGTGTTGGATTATTCTCCTTCTTGCTAATCGACTAATCGGTTTTAATCTTCATCCATTGTTTATTCAGTTCTATGAATTTTTTCGTGTTCTTACACAGTCTGTAAATTTACAAGTGTTTTTACACAGTCTACAGAAATACACGGAATTTGACAACAGTGTCGCTTTTTAGCCTGTCAAGATTTACAAATAAAAATGCAGTGTCACCTTTTTTGCATTTTAGCGACACTGTCACTTGTCAGGAATTACGAGTAAATATGCAGAGTCGCATTTTTTTCGCTTTTTCAAAAGGTGTCTCAAATGTTAAGGAAATGACTCTGGCAAAGTGTAGGGCTACCCTAGATGGGATTTAAGGACATTGTCGTCTTTTTCACAAAATCTTGACACTATCAACTTTTTCGCCTGTGGCAGTTCTAGTTCATTTCTGCAGAGTGATAGTTTTAGTTCATTTATGCAAACAGACTATTTACGGCCAATTTCCACCGCTTATCAACAATCACTAAGAAAGAACTGGATGGATGCCAATGGACACTAGCCAACCGGCAATCGCAATTGACGACCTAATGTCTTAGTATAAATGGCTGTTCATATTCATATAGTTTTCAAGTTATGAAGAAGCATTTGAATAGTTAGCTCTCTCTCTCTCCAAGCCTATGAGCTTGAACACTTCTGAGCATTCTAGCTCACTTCTTAGAGTTGTTTTAGAGATTGCTATTGCGTTACTAATCAGCATGCGCTTAATTCAGACTTTCATTTTAGCTGCTCAGAGATAGCATAGAGTACGCGGCTTCGATTACAACTTATTTTACTCGTTTACTTCTGTTTCATTTTCATACTGAATCAATACTATTTTTTATTGCGTTCAGTTTCGTCTCAAACTGTATCAGTTTTCTGTAGTTCTTCATGACTAATTATTGTCTAGCAATTCGCGAATGATTCGTGACAATTATTTTTTTGATAATTCAATGCATTATTGTTTTGACTATGTAATCACTGTAGTACTGATGATTTCAAAGCTAGTTACTAAAAGATCAAACATGATTTCTATCACTATTGTTTTTGTTTGAAATTGATAGGCGTAGTCATGCATTGAGAAAGAGTTAGATAGTTTATTCCGCCACGCCCGAAAAGTTTTTTTTCTAGACACTCCAATTATTTTGATTACTCTTCTAGTTGTCCCATCTTCGTCCCTAATTTTCGTCTTGCACATTGATCAAGCTCTATAAAAGTTCAATTTTTCAGGTTTGTATAAAGTGGTGGCGGTGTTAACTGGTTCTCAGTGACTTTATGATTTATGACACCATCCTAAAGATCGTTCATAACTCCATTGGTCTGCTAATGTGTTCCAATTATTTTGTCTTAGAAATTATGACAAAGCGGCAGTCATGCTTGGTCACATCGAGGAACTTAACCTGCCATTAGAAGACTATGAGTCTGAGAAGCCACTGGTATGGTTCAATTACAGAGATTTTGATCTTGTTGGTATTAATATCGCTCTCTATCGTCTGCATTTAAATCAGCTTTATTATATATAGTGAGTTGTACAGCTAGGTCACTCTATCAAGCACATTGCACCATGAAGAGAATCTTAAGGAGTCATCTCAAGGTTCAAATGTGCCAAGGATTGAGGAGGAGAGACCTTCTCAAATTGTGATTCCAAAAAGAAACTCAAGAAATATGGTTGAATCCATGTGGCTCACATTTCAAGGGAAAGAGAAGCATATCTCATGTGGAGCATGCACATGAAGAAGGAGCAAGCCTCAAGGTCAAGCATCTACATGAAAATTGGAAGGAATCAATTTTGGAGGTGCTAGGATGGTGCAAAGCTCTCAAGCTCATCAAAGATGTCAACATCAAAGAAGCACTATCATGGATATGGTGATTTCAGATCAACATCAAGCTCATTGGCTGGTCTTCACACCTTTTGAACCAACAAAGACCAATTCAGCCCATGGATTCAAGTTCAAGATCATCATGTTTTCCATCAGGCTAGATTTACCAAGCTAGATTTTTGAGGAGTGTGAAAAATACAAAAATAAGCTTGGTAGAGGCCAAAAATCTTGTATATAGATAAACACACATGTGTGGAGCCTGTTCCCACGTGTGAAACTAGTGTACTTGTCATGTACCATAATCATATATGTTGTACATATGATTTAATTCAGGTTCTAGTGGCTAAAATGGCCAAATACTAGTTTTCTAGACATATGACACATGGCATCAATCTATTGATTGCATGAGCCACATCATTTGGTTAGGTGTCATATCCCATGTGTAGAGGACAGCTCACACGTGTGGAATAAGCTGAAGTAGGCGAATTTTGAGTTCTAGAAGATTTCCAAGTAGATCTCCATATAGAAGGAAAATAGACCAAAAGTGCTCAAAATAGAAGGTTTTGTCCAAGTGTCAGTTTTGCATGATGAATCACCATATGACAAAGCACCTTCACACATGTGGGATCAGAGGGATGATCAGTACCACGAGCTCCCACTTATTGTATATATAGAGCCACATTTGGCCATAATCATTGTGAGACACGAATCTTGGTTTTGGAAGCAATTTTGAGTGATTCTCTCCATTTGTCTACATTTGTTTTGATTGTTTTGAGGCTCTCTCAATGTGTACTTGATTTTCAAGTTGGAGTCCGTACTCAAAACATTGTTTCACACGTGTGAAACCAGAAAGTACACCTATCTTCAATTCATGATTGTTCTTGTTAGGATTTTGTGTCTAGAATTGATCTAGATTGATCTTAATCTCAAGTAGATTGATAGATCAAGTAATTTGACAACCAATCCCTCTTGAGGATCAGATTAGGATCCACTCTTGGTCCTTTTTGTACTTTTTGCACACTTCCTACATTATCTCGTAGCAGCAACAGAAGAGCCCACAACTTACTATTACAACTGGGAACTACAAGATTTCAAAGGCCCTGCTCTCTCCAAAAAGGTGGACGGCAATAGGTCCTCTCCTTACCCAACTAGCAATCGACCAAGCAGCATGTGCCATTAACTTCTCAACGGCATTTTATAGTCTAAAACTTGGACAAATAGTACCAGTTCCATTACCTAGTTTTGAAAGTGATGAATAAATTGCACCAGATGCTACAGTTTCAGAATCATTTCATTGCAAGATATATAATGATGTAAAAATTTCATTAAAAATGAGCACGGGATAAAAAATAGTCAGATTGAGTTGGTTTATTTCCTTTAATATATTTGTGGATTTCTTCTCAAGTGTCAATGTACACAAAACCCCAACGATGTTTGTATGCAAAAATTTATCAGATAGTTTATTATCTGAACTTATGGATGAAGGCTGAGACAAAAGATCAGATGGAGAAATAGAATGCAGAATTAAAATGTCTTCCATGTGCTTCTGTTATCAAATTGAAAAACAAATGTTGAGCTTATGCTTCCATTATCAAAGATGAAAAAAAAATAAAGGTGAATGGGTGCCACTCGATCAAGACTTGAAAGCCAATGAACATTCAAAATGAAAAAAATATTGAAATTATATACAATGATGCCGTTTTGACATGTGTTGAGGTGGAAGAAGATTGGAGTCTAAACTACATCCGGCGGGAACTATTGCTCCTACAAGATGATGTACTTTCAGACTTCAGATTCATTTTCAATGGTAAACTCGTAAGTAACCGTAAACACTCGATCTTTTATGAATAGTTTCAATCAAAACTTTCTAATACAAACTATGTACTGATTCTAACTAACTTTGTATTAGTTTTATGCAGGTACGTATAAGACATTAGCTCGAGATCAAATGCAGAGATATTGGCGAAACAATCCAACTTATGGAAGAACATTGAGATTCACTATCAGCAAATACATGCCAATCATCATGTCTTTTTATCTTTATAGAAAAATTGCATTCCAGTATTAGACTATGGACACAAACTGATTGTAAGAATCTATTGTGATATCAATAAAAAAACCCCCATAAACGGGTTGTTTACAAGTAAAATGATTGTATCTTTTTTTTTTGATGTCTCTCTACTTACAAATAAATCTCTATTCAATCAATTTTTTATATTTTCTATATCAGTATTAGGAACTGATAAGGAAACAGCTCCTTCTATAATCACCCTCCTCTATTTCGGAAAGGGCCTCAATGCCTTTTATGGCAAGAGGAATATCTGCTACAAAATTGCCTTCCTCTGTATTAGGAAGGACTTTTATTCCTTTTTGATCATATAAAATAAGATCTGCATCCTGAACAATCTGAAAGACTATTAAGGTAGGAGCAGCTTCCTTTTGAGGGCCCTCGATTGCAGGTGCAACGCTTACACCGTACTGGGCATAGGTTCTAATCAACTCTTGCTGAAATCTATATACATCATCAGGAGTATACGACTCAAGAGTGAACTGTAATCACAAAACACGAGAATCAACAAATTACAAAAAATGATAGTAATAAAATATGAATCAGAATGAAATGAACTACAAATAAATAGAATATTACCTTTTCAATATCTACATCCATTTGTAAATTATACCATTCAAAAAATAGCTTCGTATTGTACAGGACGAATTATGCACAACTAAAAACGTCTTGTTGTTGTACACACTACATATATAGAATAAAAATTAGTAATATAATGATAGAAATTTTATTTATGCTATGACGATACATTTGAATTAAAAAAAAAAATACATGCATATTATAGATAAATTGAATATACCTTGAGAGATTTAATGGTTATCTCTCCAATTGAAGTTGCCGTTGTCGGTATATTTCGAATGGCATTATAAAGTAGAGAATCAAATTTCCTATGTGTATTTGCAGCTGAGTTTAATTTTACACAAAAAATTTGATACTCCCTCATTTATCTTTACAAAAAGAATGTTCAGGCTCCAATGCCGATTGCAAGAACCAAAATACAAATATCGATAAATTCATATTTATGAAAAAATTCTATTCTTATTAAAGCAATGAAGCATGCAACAATCAGATTAAAGCAACAAAAACAAAAGAGCAATCCTTACTTATTTTCATATGGAATCAAATAGAATTTCGCCATAGGACTGCACTCGATGAAATAGACAGTCTTCTCAAAATTTGCTTCTTTCGCCTATACCGCTTCCATGAAAAATGAACTAACTATAAAAACTATACCATGGGAATCAAAACTAATACTATTCTGTAAAGAAGAAACTCCGGCCTCTACTATTGCATCTGAAATTTCTCAGGTCTTATCTTTTAGCTCGACACAAAATTTGGGACCTAATCTAAAGCAATCTGGAAGAAAAAAATCAAAAAAGTTGTCGAGAAGATCAATTTTGTTAGCTAGGTAGGCCTCGTATTAATTATAATGGTCAGAATAAAAAAAAACTTGGGCTGGATTGTATGGAATTCTCACAAAAAGATTATGTACAGGAGCAGAAACAGAAGTGGAAACAATATTTACAGATTTCTCTGTTATTTTGTCTAGCTCCTCTTGGGCAATCAACACTTTTGGTGATGAAACCTGCTGAGGAGCTAGACGATTAACAGGAGGAGGAAGGGGTGAAGATTATCGATCTGAGTCAGATTCTCCATGCTGCCCGCGATGCCCCCTCTCTCTCTTTTTCAATTTTTTCCCCCTCCCCTCATGCTCGGACCTGTGGGAGGAGAGGACGCAGCGTGAGCACAAGTGCTCACGTTTAAAAATGTTTTCCCGCCCAAGTGCCCCAGTGCAAGTGCCCGTGAAAACATGTACTTGCTACTATTACCAAGATTTCTCATGCTAGAAAGACTAGACCACAAACCATCAAAAGTAAGCATGATTTTTCTAATCTTATAATCACAAGTGATCTTGAACTTCATGAGGCTACATAGTTGCTTATGGATATAAGTGTCCTTCAAGGTTGTTTCACTTATTTCCATAAGAAGCTTACAATTTGCCTCTCCAAAAGAAAAAACACATTTTTTAAAACAATGAGTAATTAACTCATTCTTGCTCTTTCAAAATATGAGAGCACTCATTTGATCAAACAACCAATTTACTCTTAATTGGTTCATAGCAATCTTTAGATCACTAAGACATAAAAACTTGTTCTCAAATGAGTCATTACACATCTTATCTTCAACTTCCTTCTTGATGAAGCCCTTGAGTTGCCTCATGTAGATCTCATAGCAAAATGGTTCATCAAGCATTGAAGTAAGAAAAGGGTTGAAAGTGAATGGTTTTACCTTTGCCAAGATAAGTGAGCCTTGAAGGCTCGGCCCTTGCCTTTGTAGATCTTCTTGGAGCACTTGATCTTTGAGGTGGATCCTCAAGATCTCCATCACTTTGTTGCTCCTCCTCAATCCTTGCAAGATCATTGACACCAAGGTTGTTGATTTCACTTTCATTCACACAAGATACTAGATGGATCCAAGCATCTCCTGTATAAACATCTAAGAATGTTTCATGCATCTTATCATCACTACTTGAGTGTACATTTGAATGAATGATTTCCTCTTTTGCCATAGAAATTTTAGCATCCAACTTAAACAAACTACCTTGTTTAACACCATTTGCTATGCAATTATCATTCTTCATGATGGAACAAACTCCATGCTTGAAGTGAACATCTAAACCATCATCCATTAGTTGTCCAAAACACTAAGCAAGCTCTTGCTAATTGATGGTACAAAAAGGACATTATCTAGATCCATCCTTTTGCTAGATCATAGACTTAATGAGATGGTACCAACACCATCTATCTTACACTCTTGATCATTTGCTAAAGAAACAAATTTATTAGCACCATTTAAAGAGTGTAAGGTTGAGAATGTGTCTTTTTGGAAAGTCATATGGGAGCTAGCCCCACTATCAATCCACCAAGTGTCCTTTGAGTTGCTTTTGTTTGTTGGAGTGGATGTAGATACAATCAAAGATGAGATCTCCTCATCTTCATCCTCTTCATATGCAAGGTTCCCTTGTCTGTCCTCCTCCTCTTTTGCTCTTAGCCTCTTGTAGCATTCAGATGCATAATGCCCCTTCTTTCCACAAAAGAAGCATTTTTGCTTTGACTTGTCCTTTGAGCTTGATGCATCATCCTCTTCTTTGGCCTCCTTTGGATGCTTCTTCTTTCCATTGGTATTATTTTTGCCCTTGAATAAGAAATTTACTCTCTCATATTTTTGCCCTTGCTTTTGCATGGGGCATCCTACACTCTTCAACCACAAGCACACTGTGGAGCTTATCAATAGATGGCAAAGTGTCTTGGATGACAAGACTTTGAACCAAATTTGCAAAGTCATCTCCTAGACCATTAAGAACAATTTGTACAAGCTCTCCATCTTAAATCTTCTCTCCAATGGAAGCCAACTCCCTATTTAGAGACTTGATTCTAAGCACATAGTCTTGTGCACTCTCCTCACTTCTCCTCATCCTTTGCAAAATCTTATTTCTAGGCATGAGAACTCTAGAAGTGTTGCTAGATCCATAGATTGATTTAAAAGACTTCCAAGCCTCTTTAGCACTTTTACATGATGATACTTCCCTCAAAAGATCATTTCTCACATTCATTTTCACACAATGAAGTGCTAGCCAGCACAAATGGTGTTTTCCAACTCGTGGCTCATTTCGGCGTTGTTCGATACGCCCAAATAGTAGAAAATAATTTATATTCCAATCTGATCGACTTGTTTCTACTATCTTGGTTAAGACCTTACAAATTGTTTTATTTGTAGATTCAACTAGTTCATTGCATCTAGGATAGTATGGGATATTCTTTCAGTGTATAACGAAGTAATGAGTCAGTAATTTGTTGATTACTTCATTAAGGAAATGAGAACCTTGATCGTTGACAAGCTCTATTGGACAGCCAAATCGAGTGATAATGTTTTTATAGAGGAAGCATGCTATGGATTTTGTGTCTATTTTTCTTGTTGCTCTAGCCTCTATCCATTTGGTTGCATAATCAGTGGCAATCAGGATATATCATGACTGTGTGCCACGTGTTGTTGGACTAATAGGTCCAACAAAATCAATACCCCATTTGTGAAATGCGTCACTTTCAAGTATTGGAGTAAGGAGATTGTGGTCGGCTTTTTGGATATTCTTTGCATGCTGAAAAACGTCACAAACTTTTACATAAGCATGGGTGTCTTTGAATAGGGTTGGCCACCAAAATCTTGCCAGAAGAATTGCTTTAGCAGTAGCATCGGAGGAGAAATGTCCACTCCCAATACCCTCGTGTGTCAAGACAATAATATGTCAGACTTCATATTCATGTGTGCAACAACATGTAATATCGTCAACACCTTGTTTATATAATTCCCCCGCAATAAGATGATATGGCAAGGATTTTATGATGAGTTTTATTTTTGCGGTTTTCTCAACTAAGGATCTATCTCCCTAGTGGCCAAATATCTAGTGATATCATCTGCCCATAATGGTGTCGCATCTATATACAATAGACATGCATATGGTAACTCATCATTTATTGGCTCATCAGATGCTTCGACATTGGGTAATTGTGAAAGATGGTCAGCCAAAACATGTTGTGATCCCTTTCAAATAACAACTCGAAAGTTGAATTCTAAAAGAATCAACAGGTATCGTGCAATTCATCTTGTTTTGCATGGTTTATTCAATAGATACAGAGGAGCATGATGGTCGGTATAAAAGACAAAAAGGTAGACTAGCAAATACTGACGAAATTGTTCAACAACATAGACCATTGCTAATGCTTCTCTGTCTGTAGTGGAATAGTTAACCTCAGCTGGAACCAGCTGAGGGCTTAGGAATCGGATTGGAAAATCCTTCTCGAATTCTCCGAGCTGCGTTAAAACAGAACCAATGGCATACTTACAAGCATCCGCATGCACATGGAACTCCTTATTATAATCAGGCACGCAAAGAATTGTTGTGTGACTAAAGCCTATTTGAGATCTTCAAAGGCTTGAATCCGTTCTTCTGTCCACCTTGGATCAGTAACGATTTTGTGTACTATTCGTGCTTTATCGGCGTAGTGTGTTATAAAAATACGATAATAACTTGTGTGGCCTAGAAAGACATAAATTTTCTTCACTGCACCTGGTAGGGGCATTTCTAGAATCACTCTGATATTTTCGAGATCAGTGGTGTGGCATAACTTGATATGCGTATGTTCCAAACTCTATAACAAACGTCATTTTGAAACGATCTTCAGGTGCAATTTGGACTGAGAAATAGCCACTAAAATTGTCCAAAAAGCTAAAAGCTTCTGCTCCTACCATATCTTCAAGGATTTGTGTGGTTAGAGATAATGGAAAGTGATATTTCTTTGTTTGATCATTAAGTTTCTTTAAATCCACTCAAATATGTAGTTTACCATTTTTCTTTGGTACCACCACAATTGGTGATACCCAACTTGTGTGCTCAATGTCATGAATGAAACCAGCATCGAGAAGCTTCTGAATATCTTCTGTTATCTTCTCTCAATAGGTACGATTGGTGCGATAGGGTTTCGCTCTCACAAGTATGGCACCATCCTGTAATGGGATTGTATGCACTGCAACGTCAAGAGGAATCCCATTCATTTCTTTATAACTCCATGCAAACACTTGGCTGTCCGTACAAAACCAGCAAGCTACTGTATTTCACACGTGTGGATCCAAAAATAGCAAATATAGATCATTCTACACATAGAATTGCAAGCAATCACCAAGATAGCGCACCAATGGATAGTAGAACCCAAGAGAACCATGTATAATCATGAAATGAGATAGAGAATAGAGAAGATGACTCTCTCCACGAGTTACATCCTTTTATAGTAGGTCCAAACCCTATTTGGCCACTTGGCTTTCCCACCAAAATGCTAACCCTACCAATTTTGGGTCTAGATTCAATGTACCCAACTTATTCAAATCGAATCTACTCAAACTCGCATTCTATCTTTCCCACACTTTCAAAAAGTGTTTATTCAAATGAAATTTAGACTAATGAACTTTGAAATGAAAGTCTAAAACAAGTTTTGGCCTCAATATGCCAAATATGGAAATATTGCAAAATGTGATGAAACTAGTTGAATCTTTCACACTCCTTCTTCAACTAGTTTTAGCATAGACTTTGATAATACTCCAAGTGAAGTCCTATGCTTCATGAACAAGTCTTTTCCCAATGCTTTGGTGAAGATATCAACTACACATTCCCTTGAAGACACAAGTTGAAGCTCCACCTCCTTTGCAATGACTCGCTCCCTCACAAAGTGATATTGTATCTCAATATGCTTGCTCCTAGCATGAAAGATAGGATTGGATGCCATTATTTGGGCTGATTGATTGTCACAAAAGATGATTGGGCTCTCTGAAAAATCCAGCAAGTGAAGATCCTTGATCATCCTTTTGATCCATACCATCTCCTTTGTGCAATGTGTAAGAGCTTTGTACTCGGCCTCACTAGATGACAATGAGATAGTGGCTTGTTTCTTTGACATCCATGATATAGCACAAGACTCACAAACATGCTCGACACTACTTAAGGAGCTTGGAAGACCAATCACAACCTCTTTCCTTGCCATTACCTCCAATGACTTGAAGTTGTGGTGTCCCATCCTTTTGTGCCAAACCTCTTGAATAGAAATTTGCTCCCTTGCAACAAATCCAACTTGGTTAGCAATAACACAAGCATCAAGTTTGAACAACTTTCCTTGTCTTTTGGCTTTCCCAATCAAGACCTCCTTCCTTTTGATCAAACAAGCATCTCCATCAAACTCCACCTTGAGGCCCTTACTTAGCATTTGACTCACACTAAGCAAATTCTTGGTATTAGATGGAATAAACAAGACATCCTCCAAATGAACATTCCTATTTGTAGAGAGATAAATAGGAATTGTGCCAATCCCTTTGATTGCACACTCACCATCATTGGCCGTGTAGATCACCCTCTTGTCATCTCCATATGCCAACAAAGAAGTGAAGTACTCTTTGTGAAAGGTCATGTGTGAACTTGCTCCACTATCAATCCACCAAGGATCTAGATCTCCATCATTAGCAAGCATACATGAAGACATCACAAAAGCATCATCATTTGCATCTTGCACATCCAAACCATCCTCATCAAGAGTAAGATTACCTTGCTTGTCTCCTTGATCTCTCTTCTTCTTGTAGCACTCGCTTGCAAAGTGTCCTTTGATGCCACAATAGAAGCACTTGAGCTTTGATCTATCCTTCTTTTTGCCACTTGAAGAAGCATCCACTTGATCTTGCTCTTTAGACCACTTGCTTTTGGTATTGCCCTTGAATTTTGCCTTTGTGAACATAGCATCCTCTTGAAGTGTCGATGTAGGTCCACCTCTTGCTTGAAGCCTATATTCCTCATTGATCAAGATCTCTTGAAGATCTATTAAACTTGGCAAAGTCTTTTGAATAGCAATACTTTGAACAATGTTAGCATGAGCATCCAACAAGCCATTAAGAATCACTTGAATAAGCTCTCCTTCCTTAATGCTTTCATCTATGCAAGCTAACTCATCATTCAATGCTTTCATTCTCAAAACAAAACTACTTGGACTTTCTTCATTCTTTTGCAAACAAGAAAAGATTTGCCTTCTTAGAGTCAACACTCTAGAAGTAGACTTGGATTCATAAAGCTTCTTCAATGAATTCCAAGCTTCCAAAAATGATGTGCACTTACCAACTTCCTTGAGAAGTTCATTGGTAACATTCATCTTTATCATGTGTAGAGCCTTCTTGGCCCTCTTGTCATACCTCAATTGATCTTGTTGTGTTGCTTGTCTCTCCTCCAAACCTACAACAATATCCAAAACATCATTCATCTCAAGAAGTGACTCCATCCTCACTTTCGATAATGAATAGTTGCTTGAGGTAAGCTTATCATTGGCTTCCAACATGACTCCAATTGAGGTTGCCATGTAGCAATGACCTGATCTTCTCTTTCAACCTGCTTCAATGCACAAAGCACTCCTTTGAACAACAACAAATGCTTTCAAAAGAAATCACCAAGATTTGAAACTATCTCACAAATTCTCTTCTAGCACTTATCCAAGCAAATCAACAAATAGAATCATGGAATCTTGATCAACCTATGATCTATCCTCAATCTAATGACTTTTGCCACTTCCTAAGATTGAAACACACTCAAATGAAGTCCAGAAACCTCACTATCTAGAGATCCAATCAAAATTAGGGTTTTGACAAAATCACAAAAAATTGACTATTCCAAATCTACATGCAAATGCTGAAAATTTGATATGCAATCTATAAGCCACCACTTAGGCTGAACCAATGATTCAAATAATCGGCCAAATCCAGCATGTGAATTCAAAAAATGGAATTGAACAAGTATATTGACCTATTTAGTGTTTTGATCTACAAAAGATCCAATCTACGAAAGCAAAAAATCCAATTTTGGTGTAGAATCCTCTCTAGCATGCTCTAGACTTGATATCTTCACTAAATCATTGATAGATCTGATTTCATCCTTCATAACCTGAAACACAAGCTCTGATACCATGTGAAAGATTTCAGATCCTTAAGATCCAATGTACTTGAATGATCTTTGGTTAGAAAGAGAAATACACTACCAATTTCACCAATGTAGAAAAATCAACATCTACACACAATTTGAGATGCAAACACTAATAGAACTTGATCAAATTTGAATGAAATGATTATGTACTGCTGCTGTCCATACAAAACCAGCAAGCTACTCTATTTCACACGTGTGGATCCAAAAATAACAAATATAGATCATTCTACACATAGAATTGCAAGCAATCACCAAGATAGTGCACCAATGGATAATAGAACCCAAGAGAACCATGTATAAGCATGAAATGAGATAGAGAAGAGAGAAGATGACTCTCTCCACGAGTTACATCCTTTTATAGTAGGTCCAAACCCTATTTGGCCACTTGGTTTTCCCACCAAAATGCTAACCCTACCAATTTTGCGTCTAGATTCAATGTACCCAACCTATTCAAATTGAATCTACTCAAACTCGCATTCTATCTTTCCCACACTTTCAAAAAGTGTTTATTCAAATGAAATTTAGACTAATGAACTTTGAAAAGTCAACCTCTAAGTCTAAAACAAGTTTTGGCCTCAATATGCCAAATATGAAAATATTGCAAAATGTGATGAAACTAGTTGAATCTTTCACAGAGGATATCAAGAATGCTCTTAAGGACGAGTTTGAGGTGCATGATCTTGGTAATTTGCATTACATTTTGCCTCTAAACCTCCACCTTGGTCACATGTAGTCTACAACATGCTATGCCTGGACCTCTATCCTCACCTCAACCACCCTACACCTCAGCCGCTAGGCCATGACTATTAGTTTAATGCACATTCATTTTCATGATTGATATATTTTCATCAAATAGTTCATTTGTAAATCTTTAGATGCATAATTTTCCCATATCTCATAATACTTCTATACTCATACTACAAGTATCAACTAACATGTCTAGCTGAAATTGATGCCAAGGGAATACACTTTGAAGTTGCATATATAGTCTCCTCAAAGATATTAGATTTGTAAAATCTATTGAACCTGCTTTATAACAATACACTCGAATACGTTTCTCAAATGCCACATTGGCACATCCTTATAAACTAAACTTGCTAAAAAACTCTAGATGAAGATGTTATGTCATTGGATTATGAAATAAAACAAAAATTACTTGATGTACATCACAAACTTCAATGAAAAAGAAATAAATTAGAAATGGTAGTTGGATTTTAGTCCTGAGTCCGCTTGACTGGGAGTTCAGGCTTATAGATTTTACTCAAGATTGTTCTTCTCTTTCTCATTTTCGAGAGAGCAAGAGAAATGTGACTATTGAAATTTCTATTCTATTCTCATACGTATAGCTTATGGAATCTTGCATAGCAAAAGATTCTTGTAAGTAAGGATGTTCAATTCAATGAGGATGAAGTTTCTCTAGCATACCACCCAGAAAAGACACCAATAGAGTTCATGGAACTCCCATATGTAGAAGAGAATCTAGTTTGCGATCATGTAGAGGAGAACACACATGAGTAGACAACTATAGCTTCACCGGCCTCCTATATGTAGAGGAAGATCATTTGCAATCATGTAGAGGAGGACACACATGAGTTCTAAAAATTGTTATAGGCTAACAGTATCATGATTACTCTTTTTCAGATGTACTAAGACAAACAGTATCATTAGATCTTTACAGTCCTAGGGGTCATTTTTATCCATTCTTAGAAGCATAGAATCCAATTCAACTAAATTGCAATATGTTCTATGTTTTGAAAGAAAACATTATACTATTGATAAGACAACTCCCATTTAGAAGTGAAATTGATTTGTAATGTCTTAATTAATGTGTGAATATATAACTAATACCATTAACCTCTTATTATTAATATTTGGATTCAAATGTCTTTGAAATCTTGTATGATTTAATTTGTATCAAAGCCAAATATTAATGAAATTTTAATTAAAACATATATATTTTAATTGATTTTGTTTTTCAAACAAAACATAGTCTTTGTGTGAAGATTGACTACCTTTCATCTGTAGCATTGTCTATTTATATTTGCAAACAAAGTATTTGGATTTGTACTACTCCATGTGAAGATTTGATTGTCTTCATCAAAACCCCTTTCTTTCCAAAAGCCATCATTCTTTTTATTCTACAAATCGATCAATCAAAGGAAAATCATTAAATATAAGTAATAATTATCTTTTCTTTTTTGATGTGTAAGTTTATCTAATCTAGTCTTAAGATCAAAACATATTGTACAAAAATCACATGGATTCAATCACCACACAATTTAACAAACCATTTAATAAAATGACATGTAAATGCATCACTAAATCTCACAGAATCAACATTTGAATATTCATAACGGATCTCATTGGATTGTCAAAAGATCCCTTCTCTCCAAAAAAAAAAATTTCTACAAATCAAACACAAATGATACAATGATTAACTATCAAATCTATGAGTGAATGCTAACCTACATTGTGTATTTACTTTTCTAAACTCTCTCTCTCTCTCTCTCTCTCTCTCTCTCTCTCTCTCTCTCTCTCTCTCTCTCTCTCTCTCTCTCTCTCTCTCTCTCTCTCTCTCTCTCTCTCTCTCAAAATACTAACAAATAAATTGACGCCAACTCACAAACCATGCATTGAGCTACCCGAATTTCATTTCATGCACTTTTTTTTTTGGCCCGAAAAATTTTGCATGGTAGACCCACGCATGGCAAAGCCACGCAAATGGAAAATACATAAATGTGGCAAATTTTTACAGAACGTTTTCCTGGAAATTTGCCACGGTGTGTAAAATTTCCATGGAAAAACAGTTTGTGTTTTGCCACATGTGGCTATGGGAATTCTTTTGTGTGGTACAACCACGCGTGGCTGTACCACAAATTTTAAAATCTATCTTCTTCAGGCCGGGCGAGGGCGTGCCGGCCAGAAAATGTGTCGATGTGGATGTACCACGCGTAAATTGCCACGCACATTGCCATGTGAATTGCCACATGAACATGACGATCCTTATGTGCGTGGCAACGTGCCAACGTATGTAGTTGTGGTGATATTCCTTGATTGGGATCATTAAAATCCTCAAAATAAACAACAAGAAAGAGTAGAGGAGATCTTTTGGTGATTTTCACTCTTTTGGATTTGTTCTAAAGAAAGAAGTCTTCAAATAGTGAGCAAGATATGATATGGTTTTTAATGTTTTGATTTAAGGTTTCGACTAGGTTTGAGTTGTCTAATAGCGTGATCAATGATGGCCAAAACTTGGTCAATGTATAAACTTGTTGTTTGTGGCTATTGTATTCATCCTTTGTGGTCATTATTAAAAATTGAAAATATATATATATATATACTTCTGTATATGACATTTTATTTTGATTTAAATTGAGCAATTTTATTGTTGACACACACACACACACACACACACACACACACACACACACACACACACATAGACACATATCTTTCCTAGGTATGGAATGGCATATTGGGTTGCCTTTTCACTTTTAAGATGCAACTAGGTGCTAGTATGTGAAATCTAATAAGGTTTTTTAAATACACATACAATAAGTGAATATGTAGTATGCACACATTTCTATTTGAAATATTTTAAATAAAAAAGTAAAAGTATGAATAATTTGATATTCATGTTTTAGTAATATGTTTTGTTGTATGCAAATTCAAGTACTTTTCTTGCCAATAATGACTAAGCAATGCTAAACATACAAAATGGTTGGTTGCCAATCATATAAAGTGAAATATACAGTCACCACCTTGACCGAATCCGTCGGTCACCATTTCAATTGAGCCGAGCCACCTATTACCATTGTTCCCGACTGAACCACTTTTTTCAAAACCTTGTTTTCCCAGTTTTTTGACATATCTTCCAACTAGCCCTCAAGTTCAGATGACCCAGACACCAACAAGATAGATATTCAGATGGGGCAACTTGATATCCAAGAAATGACAGCCTGGTATCAGCAAGCCCAGTAGTTTTTCACAAAAATTGAATTCTAGGTGCCTGTCCTGACTGGCTACCAGATCCCATTCTTACTTCATATGGCTTATAAAAATTCTAATGTCACTGCCAGATCTTGTCAAATTATAGTTCCTCCCAACAGGAACTATGTATATAATATATATCTTTCGACAGCAGACTTCCATACATTTGGATTCCCTTGAGGGCCAAATGTTGTTTCCAGGACGCTCTAAAAAATCGAGCAGACAACATATTTTAAATACATTGATCCATCTGTCGAGAAATGGAAAAATAAAGACCGGTACAGATACGAGGCCATTAATGATCAACCATTGGCTGTTGCGTGTGCATACTTAACAAAATACACACAACATTCTAGAACAAAGATACTGCGTGTACCTATGTCACTATTTCACATGATGACAGATTCACAACTGCATGGCCAAAATCTATATGATTGGGCCCAGTTTGCCTTGAACTGCCTTCATGAGTGTATAAAAAACAAGCAGCCAAGCACCATGCTTGGGTACTTGATGACAGATCTCACTCTGCAACAGGTGAATGACGAGCTCAAATTCCAAGGGATACTACAAATAGTAGACAAAGCTTGGGACATACCCATTGAGTCCAAGAAGTCCAAGCGATCCTGAACACAGGCGTCATCGCCACAAAGGCCAGCATAAAAAAAACCGAATACCAGTATCATCAAACTGGTGAAGACACAAACACACACAACCTCATAGCCAGATCCAACTGTAGAGGGATCTTCGGCAGCTCAAGTGGCAGATACATCCAAGGCAGAATTGTCTGACACAAGGTAGCAACGGATGAGGAAAAAGCTCCAAAACAAAAGGAGCTCATCCGATGCTACGGAGATTGAGGAGTCAGAATCAGAAGGGAAAAAGCTGGTCAGAAAGCGATGACAAATACCAAAGTCTCAAACAACACAATCCAGCTCCACTAATTCTCAAGATGGAAGTTCTACCTTCCATACGACATCCTAGTGGCACTCATCACCCTCACACACCATCGACGAGGGTGATGGAGCAAATACATCGACGACAACAAACATTGGCCCAGACACACAAGGGGTGCCTCCAGTTCAAGTCACCACTCCTCCCATGCTTATTACAATGCCCACATTGCCAGCTTCTCCAAAGACACTCTTTTTTTTGTTGGGGGGGGGGGGGGGGGGGGGGGGAGCAGAGGGGAATATCATTCCCCAAGACACGGGAGCAGCTCAACAAGCACAGGCCCAGCAAGTCCACATTCTCACAGACACTTCAATATATTTTGATGTTGAGGACCTGATGGAGATAAGCGATGATGATGACGGCAAACTGGATCAGTCTGACTCCACCACTAACCACCACCATTGTTCCACTAACCACCACCATTGTCTCTTCACTTTTCTTCTCTTCCTCTCCTTCCAACAGTTTTTTGAGACCCTCTAAGGGAACTCATGAGTCACACAAGGCCTGACGTGACGAGTTCCTACAACAATTTAGTTTCCCTGGTGCGCCATACAATTTGTTAAATCCGCCTCCTCCTAAACATGTCATTTCTATGCCTCTCTCTCCTGAACACTCCATCTCTGACCTTATAGAAACTAACACTGACCTTGACGGTGATGATGACTTCCTTGTGGCTCCTCCAGAAGCCAGAAGATTCTCGCCGGTGCAGTTGAACCTTCCACAAGCGAGCGAGCAAGTAAGAGCGACATGGGCACTAAGGCCCTGGATGACAAGTCGAAATATGGATTTGCAATCCATCAATGGTTCCCACATGATTCCATAAGTATTCTTACCACAAGAAACATAACGAACAGTATGATACTCTTTTACCATCACATCCTCCCGAATCTTACTATCAATGATCTGCTCACCAACACTAGGTAAGACAACATCGTCATCATAAGAAGTAAGCATCAAAACAGAAAAATCAGCATAAGGTACTGATTTTGGTGAGGCATGTGTGTTTCTTCCAAGGTAAAAAGATGCTTTGTTATTTCACAAAGACTCAGACAACCAACAAGAGGCTATAGCATGCTGTCCAACAGCCACAAAATCACCAACACTTTGTTGTCCAAAGTGTTCCAAATGTGGATCTTGCTATCTAAAAACCTTTCACAGGTTGTTCCCGATGCATAATAGGATGCTCACGATGTAACATAGGTTGAAAATGATCAATAAACCATGGCTGAATATGCTGTCCACCATCTTCAAGAAAAAAAATAACAGCTTGCCACTTTGAACACCCAAAAAATCCACTTTGAACCAATGTACTTATTGACATGGTTTTTTTCCCTCCTCCATTAGTACACATTAGAGGAGTTTTGAGCTCCAAAAAGAACCCTTTAAGAATTCGTGCAAGATGTAGTTTATATTATTAACATATTATAACACTAATACTTTTGACTTGCCATAACTTTTTAATCGTAGCTCAAAAGTAGTCATCTAACATATCATTAGAAAGCCTTTGTCAAGCACTTTCCAATGCATCAAACTCCGTTAGATTCGGACTTACCACTAAAAAGTTATGCCATTTTTAGTGTGGAATCAAAATGTGGACTCAAAAAGTTACGTTACGTAGATTTCAAATTTGAGTATTTTGATTGGTCCATGTGTAACAAAAAATTGAGAAAAATATAAAAAAAATCTTTACAAAGGGTCTTTTTTGGATTTAGAACTCCTGTAATGAAATGGTTTCAAAGAATGTTTAATTTTAGTCTTTTTCAAAATATTAACTTGAGAAGCTTGCTCACAAAGTTCTTCACTCAGTGCATCCATCATTTGCAACAAATGGCTCAAGAGAAGAAGAATGCTCTACCATACCAACATTCCGTTTCAAACTTGTACTTGTGGAAAGACAATGATCAAACTTTGCATGCCTTTGCTTTTCTACCTTCAAAGAGTTTGTAGTAGAGAGGTGAAAGCATGATGATAAATCCTTTATTCGATATATATTTAAAAGTGTTTCCCAAGCACTTTAAGAAGTCTTGCAAAATCTCAAATGATATAAGATAGATCTTGTTATTGATAAAATCTTGATCATCACGTTGATGCCAAACCTCATCTTGCAACTCCATGAAGAACAGTTGGTGCCATCCAACATATCTTCGCCCGAACAAGTACGAATTGCTCCCAAATCTCTTGCCATAAGAACTAGCCAAGAAGATAAACTTTTTCAAACTCTAAGTGTGCCCTAAAAAACACAAAAACCAACAAGTATTAAATCTGAAAAATTAGCACCGGAATGTGTCGAAACCACATATTAGATGGATGTAGGAACTCGCCCTCCTACAAGCCTTGTGTGCTGAAAATTTCAGCCTGAAATTGCATTACAAACTCAAAAAATCAACAAGCAAAGAATTAGGTTAGCCTCCAACAAAGCTTTTTTCAGAACCCTTTTTTCTTGCCAAAAAGTGTGAACAATACACACACGGATAGGGTTGTTGCAAACTACAAATGGTAATATGTTGTCCAATTTTCAGCCTCAAAATGTGATCGGATCATCACAAAAAATTAAAAGCAAAAAGAAGCGGATCTTCACTTTGTAAAACCAGCAAGGGTGCTGATTTTTCAGCCAAATTAAAAGATAAAAATTGCTTGTAGATGGGCGCCCTCCTGCAAAGGAACAAATCTGAAAAATAGGGCAGCAACGGACCAACAAAAGTAGGATAAACCTACACGGATGTGGGCGACCTAAAGCAGTCCCGAAGAAGATAATTAATGGCGCCTTCCTACAACCTGAAAAATCAGCAAACAACCAACTGATTTTTGGGTGCCCAAAATTCTATTATCTCCTTTGATATCTGGCGCCCTCCTGCAAAACAAAAAAGAGTCAAAATTGAACGGATCTTCACTCCAAAAAATCAGCAAAGGTGCTGAATTTTTGTGATCCCTAAGTGAAGACGATCTCTTTTGGTAGGGCGCCCTAAATCAAGCATAGAAGATCCATGACTCTGATGCCATGTAGGAAATCAAAGTGCCAAGATCCTTCTAACATTCAATCCCCATATACAACAAGAAAAGAAGAAGAAGAAGAAGAAGAGGGAGAGAGTTAGGCGCCCTCAAGGAGAGAAAAAGTAGTAGCAATGCTTGAAAAAGAATTACAAATGAATAATGAGTACATATAAATAGGCCTTCCAAGGGCCTAACCCTAAGTTTTAGAACCTTTCAAACCCACTACTAATTATGGGGCACCCCCAAAAGTCAAGATAGGGTCCCTTAACATAATTAGACTTTACTTGGACCCACGAGTTACTACTAGACCAAAATTGGGTCCAACTTAACTAAAACTAACTTAACATGGTCTAAATAATAAACCTAACATATGGTTACACAAGTCTCGACCTTTTGGGTCAAAGTAACCTATGGGAAACTAACATTATCATTAATTATTTCTAACATGGGCTTCATCGAGAAAGCGCGAGAGTACCTGGGGCTGTTATCTTATGGAAGCAAGCTCCACTTTCAGGTTTTCAAAGCCTTAGGGAGAAAGATGAGCGCGCGAAAACAGATTGCATGACGACAAGGCGAGCAACACTCGCAGGAGGTTCTCAAGCGGACTGGGATGTAGAAGCCATTGAGAGGTCTCCAATTTTGCAAAACATTTTTGCGGCAAATAAGCACATGGTTTTACGAAAGCGACTAAAGATCCACACTTTTCCAAGTGCCAAGCGGAATAACGTCATGTGTTGCAGTGGGTCCTGCAACAGAATAGGGGTGGATAATGTTAGCAGATTCTAGAGAATCCCCAGATGCCGAGCCAAGCTGAGATAAAGAGCACCTCTCACCCAAGACCGAGGAGGTCTCATAAGGAAGAGAGAAGGATGAAGATGAGAGCCGTGCATGAGAGCCAATGAATACTAGCTAGGAATATGGTTCTAATTCATGTGAGCCTCATGGTGAATCTCAAAAGTAGGAATGACCATGTAGACCCCTTTTAAATGTAGACCCTTTTTAAATATATTAGAGTGAGCCACCTTTTGATGGTGACCTCTAGTGGAGCCACCTTGGGCTCGAATACCCATGGTAATTTCCTCCTAACACCTCGCAAGGTTCCATACCTTCATCCAAGGCATAGACACCTTCATGTCCTTATCCAAGGACTCAAGTACCTTAATCCAAAGGCATTTATCCTTATCCAAGGGTGATACGCCATTTAGCCCCCCAAATACTAAATAGGCACATAGGGGTTACTGAAGTATTACTAGTTACATAGGTATGTAACAAGATTCTTGGCGCTGATTGAGCTGCCCAAATTTTTGTCTACCAGAGGCTCCCCCTATAGTTCTAGTGTGATTTGGCCCGCCCCCTTTATCCTGGAATATAGTGTTGTCTGGTAAAGCACACTTTTCTGGACTTGGTTTTTATTTTGCTGAACAAGAAACTAAACCTAAACATTAAAGAATATTGAAATATTTTTCTAAAAAAGCGCAACCAATAAAAACTTGACTACAACTATACATAAAGAAATTTTTATTTATTTATACTCTAACTTTTACCACTAAAGGAGTGACCAATATTGAAAGTTGAAAAGAAAAGAAGTAGAGGATCAATTAACCTAAAGAAAGTATTGGACATACAGCTAGACACATCAAGTATTGGACGAAAATTCATTAAGAATTTGCATGTTTGCTGAAGTGATAAAAAAATCTCTATTTGTGAAATTAAAATATATCCAATTTCACAAATTTATATAGATAAATCAGTGATGCCATAAGGTAAAGCTTAGAAACAATACACGACTAACTCACATAGTCAAAGGATCTAAGTCAAAACAACAATATAAAATTCAATAAACAAAAAATCTCAGCCAAACAGTATTGCTTCTCTCTCATCAGTACCCAAGCATAAGTTGCTAACTAGGTTTCGAAAGAATTCGAACTCTCTTGGGTAGACCCGGAAGCAAAAGACAACCAATAAGAAGAAAAATAATAATGATGATGATAATAATTCAAATAAAATGAAAATTTAAATTTAAAAATTTATAAATCTAATTAAAACTAAAATAAAATAAATAAGAACAAAGATCATAATATGTATACGATTTACCGAAACAAACACACGGACTAGAGAGCCAATTGTACAAAATAACCAAACGACCATGAGACAATTTCTTATTTCTCGTAATTGCTAGTTAAAATGAGATTTGTTTCAAACACAATTCTCTTATTTTAGGAACAAAAACAATTTTCAATCATTCGTAATGATGTATTAAGATTTTGCATAGTCCTATGCTCCTCAATCTGATGTTTCTAATTGTATGACATGTAATGGGATACCTTAGGCATATTATGCCCATTTTTAGACAAATTAAAAAGCAAAAAATATGTGTTTTTTTTTCAAAGGCAGATTTTGTACTTTTTTTTTTCTGCCTATCTTTGTCCATTCGTATAGAGTTCGTACAACTGCCACATGGCGCATTTGTATTGGTCAGTCAAAGTCAGACTGCCTATTATGCTTTGTAATGTACTTGTGAGAAAATTCCAAGTATCCATTACGCAATGGAAGGAGCCGGGCACAGGCCATTCTGCCCAGTTCGACTTTCCAAAAAAGTTTAGGCTCGGCCCGAAAGGAGCCTGGCAAAGGCCATTTTGCTCGATTCCGCATTCCAAAAAAGTTTAGGCTCGACAGGCCATTCTGCCCAGTTCGGCATGTTGAACCGAGCAGAATGACATGTGCCCGGCTCCTTCCATAATACGTAATGGGCATCTTCCTATAAACCAGCAATGAAAAACGTTTCTTACCCTTTGGCTGATTTTTCCATTAGTTTGGATTCAAAATCTCAAGTTCAAATGTTTGAAAACATTTTGCAGCTAACGTTCCAAGCATGTAACTGAATAATGCGAAGGCTAAAGCGTTTGCTGGACCAATCAGAGTCTATTTCACTTACCAGCGCGTTGATTGATATATCCAGCGTCTAGATAGTTAAAAGACCACACAATTCTTGCGGGTTGTCAGATGTACTCCTGCATAGTCCAGGGTAGGCCAATGCAAATCAGAGTCCAGAGTCCAGACCCAGCTTGAGAGTCAACAGGCTCAACTGATGCAGCCGTATTGTGTAATTTGTCAAATGCCCTCAGTATTGAATTGAAGGTCGAGTGATGGATGCTGCAGTTCTGGGCTGGATGGAGCGGGTTTCCCATGCAGACACTGCGTGAGTAGGCCTGTTCTTCCAGCCAAGCAGCATCCACTCCCCATCTCTACCAAAGCCATAATTTCTGTGGAAACTGGTGGCCAGTATGTCCTGAATTTGCTCGTACATTGTGGATTGGATGGGCATCATTTTGAAACCAGCCTTGTATGTAAGGGTTTGCCAGTGCTTATAAGGTTCTGCCCTGTCTACACGCTCCGCACCCTCACATGCCACCACATTGAAGATGGCCTTAGCGAAGAACTGACTTTCCATGTTCACTCTCTCTGGAGAATGCCATGGAATGCTTGCATCAATCGCCTCGAACGTGTTGATGGAATGGTCAAGAACTGCTCGAAAACGGTGGATAAACCCCAAGGGTGTGTTAAAAGCTGCATTCATCACTCCTTCTATGAACACTTTAGGGTTCATGGCACGGATGTTCTTCAGCACCCGCTTTCTGGGGCTCTCTGCAGCCACGGTTTCGTCCAGGAGATGCCGCAAGCTAAACATGCAATTCACAATCAGGATTTCGTCATGTCTGATCATTAAAGCAGATGGTAAGATCTGATCCCACTTTGCTTTCACAGAGTGGTACTCGAAAGGCACACCGCATCTGCGGGCAAATTCTGCAAGCCTGCTGGCTGTTAACTCTGTTTTCTCTAGAGGCTTCAGGTCTGGCATCGGAAAGTGAATGCCTGTGATGCGCAGCTTGGGAGGTCCTTCAGGCCGATCTGCAAGGGCTTGGATCAAAGCTGGCCACTGAATGCCATACAATATGCCGTAGTCCACTATATGCAACCGCCGCTCGCCCTTGCACGCTTTCAAGATTGTCTGAGTGGCAAAGTAGTGCGGGATCTTAATGTATGGAGTGGTATCCAAAAACAAGTGATAAGCCTTGAGGATCTCCATAGGAGAAGGCGAATGGAAGCACATTTTAGAGCCTGCACGCCAAACCCTTGCCACCAAAGCCTCTACGAAGTAAAATCCAAGCCGCTGGTAGCAATCTCCTGTCGGAGATGTTTCGCTTCTAAGCTTTTCGACAATCTCATTAACCTTTTCGAGATCATCGGCTTCTACTGCTCTGGCACAATCTAGCAGCTGCTCAAGTAGATTCGCTGGAACTGGAGAACTAGGCTCCATTTCTCTGCCTGGAATCTGTCTAGAGGATTGGTCTCCAGTAACGTTTTCTGAACTATTTAGTGGAAATGCTTCTTGGTTTCCAAGGGTAACGGATTCTTCGTAATTAACTGTGATGCGATTGTCTCCCTTTCGGTCGATAACTTGTTGCATATCATTTACCAATAAATTATCACTATATTCAGGTGACGAAACTCTCAATTCCTGTTCGTGATTCAGGCATAGAATCTGAGAAGATGGATCTCGATGCCAGCAAATACCACTCTGAGCTTCGGCACACAGGCCTTTTACACCGACGCCTTTTACACCGACTTTCAAGGAAGATATTTTGAAGTTGTCCGGATCATAGCTATGAAAGCCTGTAGACACAGATTGCGTTTCTATTGGCCAATCTGCGCTACGAGTTTGTCTTTGACAATCTTTTCCATGATACTGTTGGAATAACGTCCTGTCTTCATCGGGGAGCAGATCTGCCTCGCTGTTACTTTGGTAAGGCGAGTCTAATCTGTTTGGCGAGCCAAAAATCAAGGTCCCGAAATTTCCTGAAACAGGTACATCAGTCTCGGCAATCCCCTGCTCAAAACCTTCAGCTCCAAAAGATGCATCTCCAATATAAGATCTATCTTCAAGAAGCTCTTCAAGCTCCTTTGACACGGTTTCGACTGAGTTGTACGCATTAAACTTGTCATCATCTTCCAAGTCCTCACACATGAGTAAATCTTGGATGTATTGCAACACAGGATCGTCCATCGTGACTGACAGCTTGCCTCTTTCAAACCCGCACCGATCAAAATTCAAAAGAAAGCGTGCAAACTCATTGGCTTAATGCTTCTTCACGAATCCTCTCAACCGAAATTCAAATGTTTTCAATCATCACCTGCACTCAATTTCGCAAAATAGATAACCTATCGTTCTTATGCTCCAGTCTTTCAGCTTACGACATTCAGATCTGGCATCTTCTATGCATCATAAGGAGCTACAGTTATACTGCACGTAAAACTAAACCAATAAATCTTTCAAAAAATGCAAAAGCTAATCTCATACCTTGACGAGAGTTGCAGCAGTTTCGATTCTGTTACCTTCTGAAAGGGATCGACAAGCAAGGAGAAATGCATCACAAATTTTCTTGCTCTTCTTCTCCGATCTTCTCCGATAAGTCTCTCTCTCTATCTCTTCTTTCTCTCTCTCTCTCTCTCTCTCTCACTCTCTCTCTCACACACACACACACACACACATCATCTCGTTTCGTGGTCGTTCGTTAATCTATAGATAGCATAATACTTGTTGCTTAACAAAAAATTTATTGCCCATTATTAAAAGCTTGACACTCTTTCAAAACATTTGGGTTTTAAAACCTATTAGGCTATCCACCTCAAAAACTTTTTAGCTTTACCCAGATAGCGGGATGCTATTGTGATGATTTGATAAAAGATAGCGGGATGCTATTGTGATGATTTGATACTATTGTGATGACTTGATAAAAGATAGCGGGATGCTATTGTGATGATTTGATAAAAGTCAAGTTGTCTCTAGTGGGTGACTTTAAGCCACTTCTCCCAAAAAAAACAGACAAATACAAACAACCCAATTGTTAAAATTCATTTTTTATCGCTTTATTTGAGATTTATAGATTGGCTCAAAATTTGTTGCTTTTAGTTATAAACCTTAGGTTTTAAGGCTTTGTTTTAACCTTTTACCGATTCCATAATAGGTTTGTAGGTTTTGTATTAGGCTAGTTTGAAACTTTTTTACGAGCACTGCTTTGAGCGTTAAAATAAGTTTGTAATTATTTTTCTTTCATTTTGCAATCTTTCTTTTGCATCTATGGTGAGCCCACATTCTAAAAGCTTTTGTGATATTTCAAATCACCTTGTTACAAAATTCATCTCACATCATTTTACTTATTTATTGAAGAATGATAAAATGATTGTAAAATTATGATGACTTCTTTAGACTGAGCCATATTTTAAACAAATATTGAATTCAATAAAATGATCCTAAAATCATGATGACTTCATTAGATTGAGTCATAATTTAAACAAATATTGATCTCCATAAAATGATTACAAATTTATGATGAGTTTTTTAGATTGAGCCATAACTAAACAAATGTTGATTTCGATATAAAGGTCACTAGAAAGACGATATCATTATATTGTTATGGCCAATTAATTGAGTGCAAATATCACTGTAAAAACCTTTCCCCAACATAAAAGATGGTGAGAGAGATTTCTTTATGGTTGAATTTACTTTACGAGTCACACTTATGCATCTTTATGGACTAAATGATGTTAGTTTGGAGGCCCATTGTAAGGATATAATGACAAGTCTTCTTGTTGAGCCGTCACAACCATAATGTTCTTGCCATGGGCCAACAACAACCATTACCATACGTAATGTGTCATTAAATTTTGAAAAAAAATAAATGACATAATTGTCAAGATTTCGTCAATGATTCCATTTGTGAGGGTGACTTATTTTCAAGACTCCATCCATTAAGCTTATGTATTTTCAAGATTTCATCCATAAGAGTTAAGTATATTCAAGATTCTATCCATGAGGATTTTCTATTTTGATGATTGAAAATTATAGCCAATCAAATTTGTAGAAAATATAAAGTCCGACTATTTTGTCCTAGGTAATGGTTGTGCCCAAACTCAATTTAGACCATTGATTTATGTAAGATTTGAGTAGACACATTATGGTTCATATAAACCATGCTCTCCAAAATTTGAAAATCTATTAATATGCCAAAATATAGGTTTGGTTACTTTCACAGTTCATAATATGAGATTCAAAGTTTAAAGGGCTCATTCACAAGATCTAGCTGAGAGGACTATAAATCATGGCTTTATCGAGATTTTGGAGGAAAGGCTAGCCATCATTAGTGGAGACAACGCAAAGTGCTTATGATTAACATCATGCATTCGACCATGAAAATGTATATATTTGAGCTATGAGGTCAAGACCAAGTGCTTCCCACTAATTTTCATTGGAAAGTGAACACATAATATGGACAAATAGGAAGAAAATTCTATTTTTTATCTAGGAAAACTTGAAGTGAGCTTAATCAAGCTAAGGACTATGTGGATAAGTAGAAGAAACTCTTAAAGTCTAAAAAAAAACAAAAATTTTACAAATAAAGACGTAATATTAACATCACTATACACACACACACACACACACACACACACACACACACACACACACACACACACACACACACACACACACACACACACACACACACACACACACACACACACACACACACACACACACAAGTAAAGTGTGCTCGCCGATGACGACCGGACGTGCAAGTGCGAGTGTGCGTGTGTGCGTGCGTGCGTGCGTGTGTTTGCGTGCTCTAATGGCTTTCCTTCTGGCATGAAGGACATATTTAGGCAATGAGGTCATCACAAAAACCTCTTGTATGTACACCAATTGAACTGAAAAACATAATACAACAACAAATCTATATTCATTTTTTTAGTACATTGACAACAAATCATTTGACAAATCATATAATAAAATTTGGGAGTACACCAAGCTATGTAACATTGCCTCTAAGGCACTAGCATTTACAACACAGACATTCCTATAAACGTTTTAACTAATAGATCTACAACTAACAACAATCACTTTTTTTGGGGATAAAAATGACCACCCCTTTGTTGGAGGTGATAGAACTTCGTGAAAATCATAATCAGCCACACAATAGTGCTGTAGTACATCTCATCACCAAAACATAATAGCTCCATCAAATCTTGCACAAATGTTTTGCAATTTACGATAATCTTCACCATCATACAAGAACATAAACTATGTCAGCTAAACTATGCAACATTGAACATTGTCAAAAACATTGATATTTTAGCAAAACTTTAGCATCTGCAAGATGATAAACAACATCAACCAAACGTTCATAGGATAAAAACTGATACAATCCTTACAGCAATATTGAACATTGTCAAAAATGATTCATACAGGATCTAAACATTGTATCACTCTATATTCATCAACCCTAAACTATGCAATGTATTTGGTCAAGATAACAAACAACTCACCAACAATACTGACATAAGAATCTAACATGCTTGTTGATTGGATTCAATGTTCGGAGTTTGTCATCAAATAAGGTGCAAATAGATCTCGACAAACCTTCCTTGCAGACCACTCTCAAACTGCGTCTATTTGTTGTCTAACACATGCTATGCTACAACTTCCACCTAGGCAAGATCTCAAGGCTCACATTCACAAAGGAGGAAGAAGAGATGGAGCTCCTAGTTCTCTCAATTGCAAATGAGCCAAAAGATCTAAAAAATGATGTCTCTTGTCTTATAGAAAAGTCCCCTAACTTAACTAAACATAACTATCTTGAAGGATAGTTAGCCCTTGTTAAGTATTATTTAGCCTACACTGGGCCCTTAGTGGCCTATTATCCTTATTAATTACTTTGAAGGGCCTAAAGAGAGAACCACCTTGTTCTTAAGGCTAATAGCTCCTTTTGGGCCTACAAAGCTTACAATGGATATTTTAAGGCATTGATAGACACTGATGTACTAAGAATAGACAAGTTCTTTTACCAGAATGCAGATCCTCGCGTGGTGGAGATATTCCACATCAAATGCCACATCATCGAATGCTCATCTGGTACTATAAATCTGTGATCTACCATTACTTTCTTATCTGAACTCTGATAGAGATGAGGTCAAAAGCAAAATTGATCTACTCTTTGCATAGAATATGATGATGTGGCATATCGCCATGACGCAAGAATGGGCAAGTTTTTCTTACTAGAATGTAGATCCTCGCGTGGTGGAGATATTCCACATAATCAAGTGTCGCGTCATCAAAAGCTTATCTTGTACTATAAGTCTTTGATCTACCATAACTTTCTTATCTAGACTCTGATAGAGATGAGGCCAAAAGCAAAATTAATCTACTCTTTGCATAAAATATGATGGAATGTTTGTATCTTGATTATGATTCTATAAAAACTAAGAGCTTGCATTTTCATTTCATAACTGACCTCTTTTTAATTTTTATTTTCAAATTTGAAAAAACATAAAAGCAAAATTCAGACCCAACTTCAAGTTCTCCCTTATTTTAATAGTTTAAAGGAAGAGGATTTGAACCTCTACAAGGTTAAGCCTTGTCTTCCAAACCCTTAATCCTACACAAAGGAGTGGTTAATCTAATAACAGAGGGAACATCTTACTCAACCAAGAAGCTGGAAACATCAATACATTATCTACAACAAAATTAACTATTAATATAAGAGAGAGCAGAATAACAATAAACCTGAACATTGCGAAAAGCAATCACAGCACCTACAAGAACAAGAAATATAGCATCAATAAAAAGTTGCAAAAGGAGCCCACATTGCTAAAACTTCCTTACAAAGCTCCTCAAAGTCATTCTTAGGACGACTCACAAGTATTCGACAAGCTGATATGCAAATTAGTGTGACAACATGACTGGAGAAATCTAAAAGGCTAGAGGTTCTATTTATGTAAAACTTTGATCCTTTACACATGAAATTTTGGAGTAAATTTTCTCCTGCTTGTGTCTTGTGCTTTGTTTCTTGGCAGCGTGCTTTGTTTCATGCGCACTATTAATATACTTCAAAAAATGAGCCAGCCACACAACTTAAATGGCGGGCAGCACCGGAAACTAAGAAAATGAGAAAAAATTCCGGTCAATTTATCATTCTCTCTCTACCATTCTCTTACTAAGGCACAATTTCTTATACAACCCTTTTAGAATCGAAAACTCCTCTAATGGTAGTAATCAAGAGGAAATGCTCAATATGAAAAATCCAATGCAGGAAACTTATTCAAGTGAATCTGATGATTCTTCATCAACATCATCGGAGGATGTACTAGATGTGCAAATTGATGAAGAAAAACAGTTACAAACGATGGAAAATCCTATTCAACAGATGGATCAACCAACTTTATCAACAACTCTTAATTCTCCATTAAATTCACAAGAAGTTGCCAATCAATATTTATGCACTGCTATGGAGTGTACACAAGATTGGCAACATCAATGTAATTCCCAATTTGAATCGAACAAGAAAGTTTCAAATGTGAGTACGATGTCAATGCAAGGACACCAAAAATCAACTGAGGATCATGAAGACAATGTGGAGAATAATGAGGACAACATTTTTGTTTTCAATATTGATCTATAATTGAGCAATATAAAGGCCAGTTCAAACAATGAAGTTGTCAATGAGGCAAATGACTCAAGGACCTCATCTTCCTTGAGATCACAAGAACCACACATTCAACCATAAGACTTGTTTAAGACTTCTCACAAAATGGAAGTAATAGACAAGGTTACAACTTATCTATATGAATGTTTCACATTCAGTATAGAGTTCACAATGGAATGTGATGAAACTTGTAATATACAAGGAAATTGTCCTAGCTATGAGATGAGACAAACAATCCAAGATCCATTATATCATAGTTTCCAGTTTGCAGTTCAAAATATTGGAGATATCAATATATTTGAACATCGCGATGTAATCTACGAAAGATTTTGCGTAGAGACTCTGAGTGAAAGAGATATCAACACTCTTTGCAAGCATCTTATTCACTCGATATTCTTGGAAATGAATGTCCATTTAGAATATCAATTGTTATTTCCAAAGATGATCAATCAAAGCATATTAGTTTCTAAATTGAGAATTGATCATGACAATATTTCTTCATGTGGGATCTCCACAATTCAAATGCAAGATTCATGGTTATCGTCAAAGCATTTGGATTGAATGACAAAGCGACTATCAAACCACATGACAAAATCTTCAGGCCAGCACAACCAGATGCAATGCTAAAATATGATCCTAAAGAAATTGGATAGATCATCCAATTTGTTATGATGTCAAGGAAGCAGACAAAAGAGGATATTGTAGTGATACACTTTGTCCATTTCATACAGATTAGTTGCCAACAAGCAATATGGTGCTTCATCAACCTCTTCTTCGACCATCATGTTTTCTTCATGGGAACAAGCATTAAAATCTGAAGCTAGCAGAATGGATTCAATTCAACAGCTTTGGATTTGTAATGAGGCAATAATTTCTTTGGATGACACATCCTCAATTATGACTACTTAATCAAGGCGATCAAGTTGATCAGACAAGCGTCTTCATTTTTGAGGACAAAAATATTTAAGTGGGGGGAGTGTCATGTACTATTAGTACATCCATGCTTATACATGCAAGATAATATCCAATGTAAGCTTTGTAGGCCCAAAAGGAGCTATTAGTCTTAAGAACAAGGTGGGTCCCTCTTTAGGCCTTTCAAAGTAATTAAGAAGAATAATAGGCCAATAAGGGCCCAATGTAGTTTAAATAATACTTAATAAGGACTAACTATCCCTCAAGATAATTAAGTTAAATTAAGTAAGAGCATTGTCTATAACTAGGCAAGAGACATCAATTTGTGAATCTTTTGGCTCATTTGCAAGTGAGAGCTTCTAGTTTCTTTGTGAATGTGTGTTGGCTGATTCTGACGAATCCCCAAGATACTCGGATAGAGCAACTCAAGAGCACCTCTCACCTTAGACCGAGGAGGTCTCTGAGAAGACGAGACTAATGAAGACTGAGAGCCGAGAAATACTAGCTAGGAAAGACATGCAAGAACTGTGTAAGCCTCATGGTGAATCCTGGAAGATGGAATGACCATGTAGGAACTAGTATTTCTAGACAAATGTAATAAATGCAAGTAGACCCCTCTTAAAGAAAGTAAGGTGAGCCACCTCTTGATGGTGACCTCTAGTGGAGAGCATTATTCCACTTGTAATTTGTGAAATGTGGAAATTCCACTAGGATGCCACCTAAGGAGCTCTCTTGCTTATTTAAGAGACTCCCTCTTTGTGAAGAGGAGCTTTTTGTGAATTGTATCAACTCCATGCTGAAATGAGAAGAGCCTTCACGAGTTTGGTGCAACCCTTGAGCTCCTTGATCATGCTTGTTTCTTGAGTGATGCATTTATGATCTTGCCCTTCCCTCCTTTTGTTTGTGGTTGTGGACTGTAGAGTGGACTAGATTTGTTTTTTTTGTAGAGTGGATTAGCTTCCTTGCTTTCTTGTGGATTAATGTAGAAACCAGCATTAAGGTAAACTAAATAGGCTGGATTTGTGGTGTGATTCTTGCATATCTCTGTACAATCCAGTTCTTGATGTTCTTGGGATGTCCAAGAATGAATAGACTGGCTGGTTTCTTGATTCTTGGACTTCTAACATGCTGTAGTTTAGTTCTTGTTTCTTGTTTATCAGTTATGCAAATGTAGCTCAATGTTAATGTATTGTAGACTCTGATTTAGTCTATTTAAGTGTAGGTAGCTGTAGAAATTCATTGAACATTCATTGGTTTGCATGCTGATCTGTGAATGAGCATTCTTGGCTTGCATCCATGTAGAATGTAAGTGCGTTCAAGAGTGACGTCCCTGAGTTGTCCTCTGACAGGCAGGACAAAGAAACATACTACAACGACACTCTGTCCCTTCTGCCTGGGTTGGCATTGTTAAATCAAGAAGACATCTAATGAATGTCTTTAAGCCTAGTAACAGGCGAAAACGGTTTTGAAAAAGTGGCAAGAAAGAACCAGAGAAACGATAAAACAACAAGTCCTCTGGAGCAGGGGATCCGTCAACAATGTGAGCCATAATGATCTCCATTGCTAGGTCTCATGTGTCCTATCCACATGAATCAATGCTCATGTTCATAGCTTGTACTATTTTTTTCATTGCTAATGTGATTCCATTGAGATCTCCATGTTTCTAGCTTTCTATGGACATGCTACCTTGATTGTCTTGTAAGAACCACCAAGTGAAGATCTACAGGATTCCAATCACATGCAAACCAAAAGGACACCCGTGGAGCATGAACCACCCAACCAATATGGAGAGGCTGGTCAATACCCTAACAATTCACCCCCAAGCCACAGTGAAGAACACAAGAGAGGAGAGGAAACATTGGCTCAAGAATCGCAATTCACAATAGGAGGATGGGCGAGTTTCCACTAGACCTATTCTTCTCAAGAGAGAGAGAGTATTCTCTTTAGAATTCCCATGCAACCTAAATTGAGCTATTGATCTCCTATCCTTGCATTAAAACAGTCTTCAATGCATGTGCTCCTATGTCCGATTATAGGTCTAGTCCCTCATATGATTATTAATTATTTAATACGACCACGTCTGGAATGACGTAGCATAACTAATAACCACATACAACTGGAGTGACCGGCTATCCACGTTAGGAATAATTCTGATTCCCTTGTACAGGACATTGACATAACATTCTTCCCCCCTTAAACCATTTCTATCTCTAGAAATGAAAACTAGTGAAATTCTTTTTTATGCTTTCGACCCTTTTCCATGAATCATCATTCTCAGTCCATCCCTTCCACCTGATCAAGCACTCAAATATAGAATGATTTCTCAATTGTTTATCTCTGGTTTTGAGTACCTTTTCAGGTTCCAAAGGAGCACTAAGCGATGAGTCCTCCAAATGGGTAAGATCTTCCTCTGAACCAAGTACTTCACCTTCATGCAAACTTAATTTCAACCGGCTTACATGAAACACTAGGTGAGCTGTAGTTTTGTTCTAAAGATCTAATTTGTAAGCTAAAGAACCAATTTTCTTTATAATCCGAAACGGTCCACAATATCTCGTAGACAATTTATAATGCTTCCTTGTACTCATAGTCTTAGAATCCTTAGGTATTCTTAGATATACCCAGTCATCAACTTTAAAATCTCTGGGAGATCTCTTAAGATCGGCATAGTGCTTAGCTCTATCATGAGCACTCCGGATACAATCACGGGCCACTTGCAACATTTCACGCATATCATGCAAGAAATCTGCAACTTTTTGGATCTTAACAGACTTTGTCTCCACATTTACCGGAGATCTAGGTTGAAAATCGTACATCAGCAGAAATGGACTATAACCAGTAGCAGAATGTTTCCTACTATTATAAGCAAACTCAATCAAAAGAATGTAATCTTCCCACTGAGATTGTCTATGATACACATAAGTTCTCAACATGTCCTCCATAGTCTGATTAGTTCTCTCAGTCTGGCCATCTGATTCAGGATGATCAGAAGAACTAAAACTAAGCGAAGTTTCAAGCTTATGGAATACAGCTGACCAAAAGTGACCTGTAAATTAAGGATCTCTATGACTAACTATATCACTTGGCAGTCCATAAAGCCTAAATAATCTTTCCACAAAGATCTGGGTTAGATCCGAAACCTTAGCAGTTGACTTGACTGGTATAAAAGTAGCTAACTTTGTCAACCTGTCCACCACAACCCAAATAGAATCATTTTGGCGTTGGGTCCTTGGAAGTCCAACCACAAAATCCATAGATGTACTTTCCCATCATTTTTGAGGGATATCTAGGGGATGTAGCAACCCTCTAGTCTTTAAGCATTCAGCTTTGGCTAACTGGCAAGGTCTACACTTAACCATATAAGACTCGACAAATGGCTTGAGTTTCGGCCAATGAAAATCTTTTCTAACCAAGTCCAAAGTCTTGTGTATACCCGGATGACCTGCATAGGGAACATCATGACACTTTCGGTATCGGCCAATCAAGCACTATCTTGACCTTACTCTCGTCAATCTCCAACCCACTATGGGTGATCTTATGACCGAGGTATAACAACTCATGCTTAAAGAACTCACATTTAGATTCCTTAGCGTAGAGTTTCTCTCGTCTGAGAATATCTAAGACAGTCTTAAGATGACTCAAATGCTCCTTAAGTGTTCTACTGTAGATGAGAATATCATCTAAGAATACAACCACAAATTTCCCTAGATATGGACGAAAAAGATCGTTCATCATCTGTTGGAATGTAGCTGGTGCATTCGTTAACCCAAAAGGAAGCACGAGAAATTCATAGTGACCGAATCTTGTCCAAAAACCAGTCTTCTGCACATCATCCGGATGAATCCTAATATGATGATATCCGGTTCTAAGATCTATCTTTGTGAAGTATTTAGCTCCACCTAATCGATCTATTAGATCATCCATACGAGGCAAAGGATATCTATTTTTAATAGCTACTTTATTCAACCCTTTGTAGTCCACACACATCCTGAAGCCTCCATCTTTCTTCACTTTCAGAAGAACAGGAGCGCCCCAAGGTGACTTACTTGGCTGAATATGACCCATATTTAGGTAATTTTCAATTTGCTTAGTAATCTCTTCTTCTTTCTGAGAAAACCTATAAGGTTGTCTAGAGATAGGGTGACTACCTAAGATTAACTCAATCTTATGGTCTACCGATCTGGACGACGGTAATCCATGAGGTAATTCTTCTGGAAATACAACTTTAAATTCAAACAGTAATTTATTCTTCTCAATTTGCTCCTGATCTAAGTCTACCGAGTTAAGGATTTTTGACAATTCACAACTACTTAGATGCATTTCAGATAAATCCAAAATTGGCTTAGCAAATAAAGAATAAGCTTCATATTGTGAATCAAAAATCTCCATTACATTAGCAAATGAACTCATCCAAGATGGATGTACAAAATTGTCTCCAAACAATGTAACTATTTCTTTACCCTCCTGAAAAGAGAGAACATGCTTCTCAAAATCTATTTCAGGATGCTTATTAAATAACCACTCGGATCCTAGAGTAATATCCGTACGTGCTAAATCTAAAACATGGAAATCAATTAACTATCTATAGTCCTGGGTCCAAATAGGGAGTCTTGGAACTTTCACATCCCACGTCTCCAACTCCGCTCCTGAAGCTAGATATACTCCATATCTATGGTTACTGGCTTCAGTTTTGTGTCTGAGTCTCTACACAAGACCAGAGTTGATGAAATTATGAGTAGATCCACTGTCCACTGAAGTACTAATTTCATGTCCATTAACAATGCCTTTCAAATGAAATAATTCATTTGGCAAGAATGAAGTAGTACTGAAAGAACAATCACACTCACAATTAGTTTTGTTAATTTTTAGCTTAAGATTCTCTTTACTTGGCATCTCAATCACTTGAGCTGCGCCTTTCTTTCGTTCTGGGTAGAATTTCATAACGTGTCCAGGCTGACCACAATGGAAACAAACATTGGTCCTTCTAGTCTTTTTCGAGGACAACTTTTTCTTTTGTCTAAATTCAGATGCAGCTTGATCTAGTTCGTCAAAATAATTTTTATTTTTATTTCCACGAACTCTTTTCTTCTCTTTTTTCTGGCTGGGTCCGAATGATCCAAATGGTTAGCCTGTAACTGCTTCCTAGATGTCACCACCATGGAGTCGTACGCTTTCGCGACACAAACTACATCATCAAAGGTTTAAAGCATGTTACACTTACACTCATTCTGATAATCTGTAGACAAACCTAGGATAAACTGCCACAATGCCAGTTTTACATCGAATGAGAGGACTTCATTCCACAAATCCATAAAATCTTGTAGGTACGAGTCCAAACTCCAAGTACCCATTTTTCAATTCACAAATCTTTGGTAAAAATCTGAGTCGTCCACAACCACAAACTACTTTCTGAACACCTCCATAAACTCGTCCCATGTGGTAGGTTTAGGTTTTAAATCACGCCACCACGACAAAGCTTTACCACGGAAGAACAGAATAACACTCTCTATCTTTTTCTCCTTAGGAATTCTATGTAGATTAAAATAATCGGTCCACTTGGTTAACCAGTCATCCACAATTTCAGGCTTCTTCTATTTCATCTCCCCCAAAAATGGTTCAGGCTGAAAGCCCAAATTTGGAACAGACAAAGCTCTCACTTGATTTAACAGTACTTCCATTTGTTGATCACGTAAAGTGTTCATGTTGTTTATCTCATTAAGTGCTTGGCTTAATAATTGACAAATTTGTAGATAGGTAGGTATTGGCACCTGACCATCGAGAGCTACATTTGCATTATCGTCTGTCATATTGATTTTCTGACATGCAAAATTTGCTTAAATTAGTCGAGCTCCAATCATCAACCAATAAGTGACACGTTCAAAAGCTTCATAACTGGCTGATATCATTCATCAAGGTCTTTCACTTGTTTGAACAAACTTTTGCAAAATCAATATCAGAACAATTAAGCAACAACAACTTTTTATGACCAACCACTAACTTTTACAAAAAATTAAGATTTTCGAAATTCGTTTAAAATGGACCAACTGTGAAAATCGATTAATCAGACCGATTTTGCAAAAACACAAGCACTGTCTCAAATCGATATCATTTCAAAACATCCTGCATGGAACTAACTCGACATGCACTGACTTTTTTAGAATTTTATTTTTTTGTAAATAGCCTAGTTGCTAGGAAATCTGCTTTTTGATCTAGAATTGTCAAAAATAGTCACATGCAAAAATTCTTCTGATCAAAATCATTGGTTACGCATGCAACATGCATTTAAGTATGCATACAGATCTATCCATACAGTTCCATCAACATGAAAGCACTATATTGATTTACATGCATGCATGCATCAGAACAATTTCAAAATTTTGCAACTTTTAGCTCAAAAATTGCCAAACTCATTAGAGAAACTTAGAGCCCGACGAGGGCCTTTGAAAAAAGATGCTTTCCAAATATAAATAAAATAAAAACTTTTTAAATATATTGCTGTTTCGTCGGACAGCATGTGGAAATGGTATTGGTTGATGAGGTCTGCCCTTCCAGCTCATCACTGCCCAAAGAGACCCAAAAATATTGAAAATGAATATGACAGATGGTTGAGATGAGAAAATCGATGTACCATTAATGTATATGCATTGTCAAACCATGGTTAATAGAGATAACCAGAGTTAATTTGTTGCACCAAATAGATCAGTGTTTCAAATTTTTGTCAACACTGTTTTTCACATTCATGGCTTTTTGTCTAAGCAAATTTTCAGATTCATAGTTCATTGTTTCAGATTTTTGCATGCAAATTACGAATGGCGCCATCAAGGAAGACGTGCTCCTCAATCGACTCTGTGCTTCTATTCAATGAGGCAGATGATAATGGATTATGGGTGCCAAGAAAATATTTAAAAAACTCTTGGGTTTTGATGCATCTATCTTCAAAAGGAGCATTTCGAAAAAGGAAAAAGGTCAAAACTATCATTTTGATCTTATTGGAAGGCTAGAATTTTGGATTTCAGAACATCATCAAGAGGAAAATCTATTTTTGAAATTCTAGTCCAACATGTATATATGCATTCAAAAATAGATGTGCAAGGATTCAACCGTCAAGAGCACAAAAAAAGCAACTGTGAGTATTGATATTTTTGATACTTTGATTTTTGTCATTCATAAATATCTAATAGTAAACTTGCCAATCTGATCATTTTTCTCTTGTAGATTTATATCCATTCAACATAAATGAATGGGAGCCGAGTGGATCTTTAGCAGGTGTGTTAGATGTTATTCACACTGATATTAGACAGCTGCAATATCGAGGTAGAACTGCAAAAGATCTTGTTGATGGTGAATTTTTTTTTTATGAATCAATGTACATTCCTGATACAAAAGAAAATTTTGGACAAATAGTACCAATTCCATTACCTAGCTTTGAAAGTGATGAATGGATTGCACCAAATGTTACAATTTCAGAATCACTTCATTGCAAAATATATAATGATTAAAAAATTCATTAAAAATGAGCACGAGATCAAAAACAATGAGTTGGTTTATTTCCTTGAATATATTTGTGGATTTCTTTTCAAATGTCAATGTACACAAAACCCCAACGATGTTTGTATGCAAAAATTTATCAGATAGTTTATTATCTGAACTTATGGATGAAGACTGGGACAAAAGATCAGATGGAGAAATAGAATGCAGAATTAAAATGTCTTCCATGTGCTTCCATTATCAAATTGAAAAACAAATGTTGAGCTTATGCTTCCATTATCAAAGATGGAAAAAAAATAAAGGTAAATGGATGCCACTCGTTCAAGACTTGGAAGCTAGTGGACATTCAAAACAAAAAAATATTGAAATTATATACAATGATGTCGTTTTGACATGTGTTGAGGTAGAAGAAGATTGGAGTCTAAACTACATCCTGCGGGAACTATTACTCCTAGAAGATGATGTAGTTTCAGACTTCAGATTCATTTTCAATGGTGAACTTGTAAGTAACTGTAAACACTCAATCTTTTATGAATAGTTTCAATCAAAACTTTCTAATACAAACTCTGTACTAATTCTAACTAACTTTGTATTAGTTTTATGCAGGTACGTAAAAGACATGAGCTCGAGATCAAATGCAGAGATATTGGTGAAACAATCCAACTTATGGAAGAACATTGAGATTCACTATCAGCAAATACATGCCAATCATCATGTCTTTTTATCATTATAGAAAAATTAATTCCATTATTAGACTACGGACACAAGCTGATTGTAAGAATCTATTGTGATATCAATAAAAAAAACCCATAAACAGGTTGTTTACAAGTAAAATGATTGTATCTTTTTTTTTTTATGTCTCTCTATTTACAAATAGATCGCTATTCAATCAATTTTTCTATATTTTCTATATCAGTATTAGAAATTGATAAAGCAACAACTCCTTCTATAATCTCGCCCTCCTCTGTTTCGGGAAGGGCCTCAATGCCTTTTAAGACAAGAGGAATATCTGCTACAAAATTGTCTTCCTCTGTATTAGGAAGGACTTTTATTCCTTTTTGATCATATAAAATAAGATCTGCATCCTGAACAACCTGAAAGGCTGTTAAGGCAGGAGCAGCTTCCTTTTGAGGGCCCTCGATTGCAGGTGCAATGCTTACAATATACTGGACAAAGGTTCTGATCAACTCTTGCCGAACTCTATATACATCATCAAGAGTATACGGCTCAAGAGTGAACTGTCATCACAAAACACGAGAATCAGCAAATTACAAACAATGATCGTAATAAAATATGAATCAGAATGAAATGAACTACAAATGAATAGAATATTACCTTTTCAATATCTACATCCGTTTGAAAATTATACCATTCAAAAAATAGCCTCATATTGTACAGGACGAACCATGCTCAACTAAAAGCATCATTTTGTTGTACATACTGCATATATAGAGCCAAAATTAGTAATATTATGATAAAAATTTTATTTATGCTATGACGATACATTTGAACTAAAAAAGGAATACATGCATATCAGAGATAAATTGAATATACCTTGAGAGATTTAATGGTTATATCTCCAATTGAAGTTGTTGTTGAATTTCACACGTGTGGATTGTCCACAACATGTACTTGTGATCTCCTAAGGTGTGTAGATGCACCAAGATTAAGATTAGATTGAGATTCAAGATCAATCTTAGATCCTATGGCAAAAACACACTACTACATGCATTCAAAAACTTCCAACTCTCACTCACACGTGTGGGAAGTATTCAAAAAATAATCTAAGTAAAAACAAGCTGCTCTCCTCGGGTAGAGAGAGAAAAAACATCATGAGCTCTCGAGTAGAGAGAGAAAGCTAGAAATCCAATAACTCACAAAATCCATATAATCACCAAATCAATTAGCTTCAAAATGAGGAGTACAATGATACTAGTAGATCCACGAGCTACCACTATGCTTAACTATGATTGGACCATACTTTGTCACCTCTTGATCCTATTGGACCATTGATCCATGCACCTCTTAATTCTATTGGAGTATATTCAAGCACACCTCAATTTCCTATTGGACCTCACAAGGTTCCACCTCTAAATCCTATTGGACCTCTTGGAACTCATCAAACAAAA
Organism: Diphasiastrum complanatum; assembly: GCA_029204225.1. NCBI lineage: Eukaryota > Viridiplantae > Streptophyta > Lycopodiopsida > Lycopodiales > Lycopodiaceae > Diphasiastrum > Diphasiastrum complanatum. The sequence continues at coordinate 7,310 of MU834200.1, read as the reverse complement.
GCATTACACTTGTCTACACTCTAATTGGCACGAGTTTAGCCTCTTACTCTATTTTGGCTCAATAGTGTGAAAAATACAAAAATAAGCTTGGTAGAGGCCAAAAATTTTGTATATAGATAAATACACATGTGTGGAGCTTGTTCCCACGTGTGAAAATAGTGTACTTGTTATGTACCATAATCATATAGGTTGTACATATGATTTAATTCAAGTTTTAGTGGCTAAAAAGGCCAAAAACTAGTTTTCTAGACATATGACACATGGCATCAATCTATTGATTGCATGAGCCACATCCTTTGGTTAGGTGTCATATCCCATGTGTAGAGGACAGCTCACATGTGTGGAATAGGCTGAAGTAGACGAATTTTGACTTCTAGAAGATTTCCAAGTATAGAAGGAAAATGGACCAAAAGTGCTCAAAATAGAAGGTTTTGTCCAAATGTCAGTTTTGCATGATAAATCATCATATGACAAAGCACCTTCACACATGTGGGATCATAGGGATGATCAGTACCACGAGCTCCCACTTATTGTATATATAGAGCCACATTTGGCTACTATCAATGTGAGACACCAATCTTGGTTTTGGAAGCAATTTTGAGTGATTCTCTCCATTTGTCTACATTTGTTTTGATTGTTTTGAGGTTCTATAATGTGTACTTGATTTTCAGGTTTGAGTCCGTACTCAGACAGTGTTTCACACGTGTGAAACCATAAAGTACACTTACATTCAATTAATGATTGTTCTTGTTAGGATTTTGTGTCTAGAATTGATCTAGATTGATCTTAATCTGAAGTAGATTGATAGATCAAGTAATCTGACAACCAATCCCTCTTGAGGATCAGATTAGGATCCACTCTTGGTTCTTTTTGTACTTTTTGCACATGGTATCAGAGCCTAGTACAAGAGGTTTTGTTGAAATTGATAGGGTTAATCCAAATCAAAGCCAAAATTAGCAGTTTTTTGGAAACTAGTGAAATTTTGTGTAGCGAGTTGGATTTGATAGCTATCCTCAAAATTTTTGGTCCAGATCTTGTTGTAGACTACAAGAACTCTTTTCACACGTGTGAGGCCATACAGCTCCGGTTTTGACTGAGAAATTTCAAAAATTTGTAGAATTTGACTCACATACCCAATTTGAGTGATTTTTGGTGCAAAATCAAGCATTTTCTATAAAGAATATAATCCCTTGATTAATTCTTGGATTAAATCAGCCAAGAAATTAAATTTGAAGCTTAAATTAGGTGCATTAATTGATTATCTCTGATTTTTTTGAGTGCATGTTGAAGTTGAGAGAGATTTTGCTAAAAATCATAGATTAAGGAGTGATATGCAAGGTGAGAGGTTGTAATCCATTGTACCATCACTCTAGATTTGTTCAAGAGTGATAGGGTCAAGTTTAGAAGCATCAATTTGCTAGAAAACATCCTTGGATCTATCCTCCAAGTGAAACCTTTGAGAGTTTCTAGTGCATATAGAGCATCTATGCAAATCTTTTGTAGAATTTGACATAGATTGGCTTAAATTGAGAGTTCTAGAAAAGAGATTGAGATCCAAGTCACATTGTTCAACCCTACTCAATTTGTTTGAGTGATTGTAAGGTTTGAAAAGAGTCATTAAGGTGTCTATGGCAAATGTGTAGAGAGAGATCCAATTTTCTAAGAGTTCCTTCCTTTGTAGAAGGCAAGATCTAGAAGCTCATTTTGTGTTGTTATTGGTGGAGAGTTTGTCTCTTCCCAGGTGATCAAATCTTTCTAAGTGGAATTATCTTTTTGAAGCACAATATCTTAGTGAGAAAAATCACAACTTTTGATTTTGAATTTCATTCCAAGTCTTAAGAGGTAGAGTAATTGGTAGAATCCAATAGGGGTGATTGAATCAATTTATTGAGCAAAAATTGACATAGTATGTATGAAGCTCAAATTAGTTCTATTCAACTTTCTTTGTGAGAGTGTGAGGGTCAATTTGAGATCCCATTGGATGTCTAGAATGAGGAGGAGTCCATATTTGAGTATTCATGCATGGTTGAGATCTTTGTGAATCTCTAGTTGTCTAATTTTTTAAGCTTTGTGAAAAATTGGTAGTATAGTTTGTTGTCAAATCAAATCAAAATCATTCTAAATCTCAAGTGTGAGATTATTTGGGTCAAGAGTGAGTCCAAAAGAAGTGATTAAGTTTGATTTTCATGTATTTGAAAAAAAATCCCATCTTTTGTTTAAGAATCTCAAGTGCTGAGAGAACTAGTCAAGTGAAAAGGAAAATCTAGGTGTCAAATCTTTTTCATATCCATTTCAACTTTCAAAAGAAAGAGTCATTGGTATTTGATGAGTCCAATAGGAGATTGGATCTGATTTCTTTAGTTACTTGATTGAAAGGTTGCATGCTTTTGTCTTAGTGATCAAAGCAAAGTTTTCAAGTGACTAGTCATTATTGTGAAGATTGATTCTTAGGTTTGTGAGCTAGATCTTTTGTAGATCCTTCTAGATTTTTGTAGAATCATATCACAAGTTTTTATTCACATGGCATCAATAGGTGGCATCCTATTGAAGGAAAGAAAGGATCCTGAGTGCAACCTTTGTGGTAAGGGAGGATATTTTTTCTCAAGATGCTACAAAAAGAAGACCAATCCATCCAAGGAGAACCAAAGCAAGGGGCCCGAGGTGAAGGATGGAGTTTCAAGTTCAAAATGCAAATACAAGAAGGACAAGTCCAAGGAAAGGTGTTTCCTTTGTGGAAAGTTGAATGAGGCTTGGAGTCTCACAAGGACTTGCAAGATTTGTCTTCAAGAGTCCATCACAACACATGTCAAATCTTTTGAAATTTTTCATTTGGAAGTGCATTGTTTGGTTCAAGATGCAAAGATAGATGTCACTTTCATGAAAGTAACTTGGATTTATTTTATGTCCTTGGAAAGTATTTTGCTTGGAACTATGGACAAGTTCAAACTTATTGTTATTATCCAAGAGAAATCAATCAAGAATAAGGAGCAATCACAAAATGAAAATAGTTTCATTTATGCTCTCATGTCAACTTATGAAGAACCATTTTGCTTTGAAGAGATTTTTGTATCTCAAAGGTGGATTAAGGCAATACTAGTTGAGTGTGATGCCTTAAAAGATATCAAAATATGTTTTCCTTGTAAGCTTACATTAGTTATGAAGTCAAGGAAATGGAAATATGTTCATAATATAGGATCTTTTAGTTTCAATAAGATCATGAATGATGTGTTCATTCATAAAGATGAAAATTGTAAGTTTTCAATCTAAAGGCAAGTTGTAAACTTCTTATGAGAATAAGTGAAGCATCCAAAGTGGACACTTATATCCATAAGCAAGTGGTTAGCCTTATTGAGATGGAAATGTCTTTTGATTTCAATATTAGAAAAATCATGCCAAGTTGTGGTGATTTTTGGACTTATGTTTCTACCATAAGTAATTTTGATAATCATAGGAAGCGCATATTGTGTGGTCATAGTTGTTGTGATCATTATGAGACATGGAGGCCTCAGATTTGCATAAAAAAGCATCACCATGAAGAGGATCTTAAGGAGTCATCTCAAGGTTCAAATGTGCCAAGGATTGAGGAGGAGAATCCTTCTCAAGGGTCAAGTGTGCCAAGGATTGAGGAGGAGAGACCTTCTCAAGTTGTGATTCCAAAAAGAAACTCAAGAAATATGGTTGATTCCATGTGGCTCACATTTCAAGGGAAAGAGGAGCATATCTCATGTGATCTTTGTGATCCTAATAAGTCAAGAAGAAATCTTTATTTTCTCATGGAGGAGCATGCACATGAAGAAGGAGCAAGCCTCAAAGTCAAGCATCTACATGAAATTTGGAAGGAATCAAAGATGCTAGGATGGTGCAAAGCTCTCAAGTTCATCAAAGATGTCAACATCAAAGAAGCACTATCATGGATATGGTGATTTCAGATCAACATCAAGCTCATTGGCTGATCTTCACACCTTTTGCACCAACAAAGACCAATTCAGCCCAGGGAGTCAAGTTCAAAATCATCACCTTTTCCATCAAGCTAGATTTTTGAGGAGTGTGAAAAATGCAAAAATAAGATTGGTAGAGGCCAAAAATCTTGTATATAGATAAACACACATGTGTGGAGACTGTTCCCACGTGTGAAAATAGTGTACTTGTCATGTACCATAATTATATTGTGAAAGATTCAACTAGTTTTATCACATTTTCCAATATTTCTATATTTGGCATATTGAGGCCAGAACTTGTTTTAGACTTAGAGGTTGACTTTTCAAAGTTCATTAGTCTAAAAATCATTTGAATAAATACTTTTTGAAAGTGTGGGAAAGATAGAATGCGAGTTTGAGTAGATTCAATTTGAATAAGTTGGGTACATTGAATCTAGACCCAAAATTGGTAGGGCTAGCATTTTGGTGGGAAAGCCAAGTGGCCAAATAGGGTTTGGACCTGCTATAAAAGGATGTAACTCGTGGAGAGAGTCATCTTCTCTCTTCTCTATCTCATTTCATGCTTATACATGGTTCTCTTGGGTTCTACTATCCATTGGTGCACTATCTTGGTGATTGCTTGCAATTCTATGTGTAGAATGATCTATATTTGCTAGTTTTGGATCCACACGTGTGAAATATAGTAGCTTGCTGGTTTTGTATGGACAGCAATAGTACATAATCATTTCATTCAAGTTTGATCAAGTTCTATTAGTGTTTGCATCTCAAATTGTGTGTAGATGCTGATTTTTCTACATTGGTGAAATTGGTAGTGTATTTCTCTTTCTAACCAAAGATCATTCCAGTAGATTGGATCTTAAGGATCTAAAATCTTTCACATGGTATCAGAGCTTGTGTTTCAGGTTATGAAGGAGAAAATTAGATCTATCAATGATTTGGTGAAGATATCAAGTCTAGAGCATGCTAGAGAGGATTCTACACCAAAATTGGATTTTTTGCTTTTGTAGATTGGATCTTTTGTAGACCAAAACACTAAATAGGCCAATATACTTGTTCAATTCCATTTTTTGAATTCACATGCTGGATTTGGCCGATTTTTGGATCATTGGTTCAGCCTAAGTGGTGGCTTATAGATTGCATATCAAATTTTCAGCATTTGCATGTAGATTTGGAATAGTCAATTTTTTGTGATTTTGTCAAAACCCTAATTTCGATTGGATATCTAGATAGTGAGGTTGCTGGACTTCATTTGAGTGTTTTTCAATCTTAGGAAGTGGCAAAAGTCATTAGATTGAAGATAGATCATAGGTTGATCAAGATTCCATGATTCTATGTGTTGATTTGCTTGGATAAGTGCTAGAAGAGAATTTGTGAGATAGTTTCAAATCTTGGTGATTTCTTTTAAGAGCATTTGTTGTTGTTCAAAGGAGTGCTTTGTGCATTGAAGCAGGTTGAAAGAGAAGATCAGGTCATTGCTACATGGCAACCTCAATTGGAGTCATGTTGGAAGCCAATGATAGGCTTACCCCAAGTAACTATTCATTATGGAAAGTGAGGATGGAGTCACTTCTTGAGATGAATGATGTTTTGGATATTGTTGTAGGTTTGGAGGAGAGACCAGCAACACAACAAGATCAATTGAGGTATGACAAGAGGGCCAAGAAGGCTCTACACATGATAAAGATGAATCTTACCAATGAACTTCTCAAGGAAGTTGGTAAGTGCACATCATCTTTGGAAGCTTGGAATTCATTGAAGAAGCTTTATGAATCCAAGTCTACTTCTAGAGTGTTGACTCTAAGAAGGCAAATCTTTTCCTGTTTGCAAAAGAATGAAGAAAGTCCAAGTACTTTTGTTTTGAGAATGAAAGCATTGAATGATGAGTTAGCTTGCATAGATGAGAGCATTAAGGAAGGAGAGCTTATTCAAGTGATTCTTAATGGCTTGTTGGATGCTCATGCTAACATTGTTCAAAGTATTGCTATTCAAAAGACTTTGCCAAGTTTGATGGATCTTCAAGAGATCTTGATCAATGAGGAATATAGGCTTCAAGCAAGAGGTGGATCTACATCGACACTTCAAGAGGATGCTATGTTCACAAAGGGCAAATTCAAGGGCAAATCCAAAAGCAAGTGGTCTAAAGGGCAAGATCAAGTGGATGCTTCTTCAACTGGCAAAAAGAAGGATAGATCAAAGCTCAAGTGCTTCTATTGTGGCATCAAAGGACACTTTGCAAGCGAGTGCTACAAGAAGAAGAGAGATCAAGGAGACAAGCAAGGTAATCTTACTCTTGATGAGGATGGTTTGGATGTGCAAGATGCAAATGATGATGCTTTTGTGATGTCTTCATGTATGCTTGCTAATGATGGAGATCTAGATCCTTGGTGGATTGATAGTGGAGCAAGTTCACACATGACCTTTCACAAAGAGTACTTCACTTCTTTGTTGACATATGGAGATGACAAGAGGGTGATCTACACGGCCAATGATGGTGAGTGTGCAATCAAAGGGATTGGCACAATTCCTATTTATCTCTCTACAAATAGGAATGTTCATTTGGAGGATGTCTTGTTTATTCCATCTATTACCAAGAATTTGCTTAGTGTGAGTCAAATGCTAAGTAAGGGCCTCAAGGTGGAGTTTGATGGAGATGCTTGTTTGATCAAAAGGAAGGATGGGGCAAAAGGCAAGGAAAGTTGTTCAAACTTGATGCTTGTGTTATTGCTAACCAAGCTGGATGTGTTGCAAGGGAGCAAATTTCTATTCGAGAGGTTTGGCACAAAAGGATGGGACACCTCAACTTCAAGTCATTGGAGGTAATGGCAAGGAAGAAGGTTGTGACTGGTCTTCCAAGTTCCTTCATTAATGACAAGCATGTTTGTGAGTCTTGTGCTTTGTCTAAGTCACATAGACTACCTTATACTATATCTATTTCTAGATCTACAAAGCCTTTTCAACTTGTACATTCTGATATTCATGGATTTACTACAATTAGCAATAGTGGAGCTAAGATGTATGTAGGATTCATTGATGATTTTAGTAGATTTTGTTGGATCTATCTACTAAAGAGCAAGGATGAAGTGTATGATGTCTTAGTCAAGTTCAAGAATGCAAGGGAGAACCAATTTTCCACAAAGATCAAGTGCTTGAGAGGTGACAATGGTGGTGAGTACATATCTAACAAGTTCAAGGCCTTTTGTGATGAGCATGGAATCAAGAGGGAGTATACAACATCAAGGATCCCACAACAAAATGGAGTGGCTGAAAGGAAGGAATAGAACTTTATGTGAAAGTGCTAAAGCTATGAGGTTAAGTGCTAATCTGACAAACCATTTTGGGATCAAGCTTTGTTGTGTGCCAATTTCTTGTGCA